>WBNH01012792.1:102807-133213 GCA_013401255.1 Urocolius indicus
GCACACACAGCGCACAGCACACACAGCACACACAGCACACAGCACACACAGTACACACAGCACACACTGTACACAGCACACACAGTACACAGCGCACACAGCACACACAGCGCACAGCACACACAGCACACACAGTACACACAGCACACACAGCACACAGCACACACAGCACACACAGCGCACACAGCACACACAGCACACACAGCACACAGCGCGGCGTCCGATCCAAACAATAACGGCTTGTCGTTGTTGTTAATGACTGTAATACTCATCAACCCGCTTATAAACGTGCATCTGTAAACCGGGAGTGCGGCCCGGGGGCACCGCGGAGAGGGACACACGAGGCACGGGAGGTGCGAGGGCTCTGCCTGGTGCCAAGGGTTTGGTGTGAAAGGGTGGGGAAAGGCAGGGGAAAAAAGGGGAAAGGAAGCGATTGAAATGGTGCAGAGGGAAAGGCAGGAGTGAAGCCACAGTAAAAACTGAAGCACGACGCTCTCTTCACGTAAAAGAGTGTCTGTGAGATCCAGTTTCCTTGGATTCAGTACAAACGACCCAAAAGGTTTGGTGTGGAGACTCCTCGGCGTGCCGGCTGGCCCTGGCCCTTTTCTAGGTTTATATTGGTGCTGCCTGCTCGTTGTTTTCACGTGTGTGTGGGTGGACACCTGGAGCACAGTGGGTGACCTGCTGCTGCCTCTGCGCAGTTCCCAGAGAAACCTGCTCAGAGCTGGAGGTGGCTGGGGATTCCTGCTGGTTCAAGAACGTGGCAGCCCTGATAAAGTAGAACAAAAAAAAAAACCCTGATAAACATAGTGTAAATGTCAGAGGGATTGGTTATGTCTGTATTAGTTCTCTTCCAAGATTCTAGTGTTTCTCCTCTATTACAGGAGCTGCTGTTGCAGGACGGCTGCAGGATTTTGGATTGCAGAGAAAGAATTGCACCTTGGATTTCAGCTTTAATCCTGCGTTGGATGCTTGCTGAAACTGGCCACTTCACCACAAGGTTGGAATACTCCCTACCAGCAAAAACAGTTTATTTCCTTTCCTCATGAGAATAATCTCTCCACCTTTGCACTTATTCTGCCACCTCAGCTCAGTTTATCAAAGAGCCACACCTAAAATGTAGCTGCATTTTAAGGTTTGCTCTGCTCATTACACCACATGTTTTACCAGAGCAAACAATGGTCAGTTTAGGAGCAGGTGATTCTGTGTATGTCCCCTTATTTCCTTTAAGTAAAAGCATTTCAGTAAAATCTCTGGAGCATTTGTAGGGCTGCTTGGGTGAATCCTAACATTCAAGAAGAGGAACTTGCAGAATACAGCATAAATTGCAAATAACCCTTAAAACTGGTCATTTTCACTCCTACAAGCCTCAAAAAGAACAGAAGAAAGCTCTTAATGTCATGGGCTGTGATTCTGCAGCCTGGTGACACATTCCTAGGGCCCTGGTCTGTTTCTGTAGGCAATGCACACACAAAGGCAGGAAATGTGCATTTCCCACCCCGAGCCATGTCAGCCCTGGAGCTCTCCTGGAACAGCTTTGCACCTAGGCATTACCAGACATTTCTTCAAAACTTTCCTTTAAGAGTTCAGAAGAGCCCTGGCAGCTTCCTGCCACCCAGGGGCTTCCCACACCTCTCCTCTCCTCTCCCCTCCCCTCCCGTGCACTACAGCAGGTTCTGCAGCTCAGCTGGAATGCAGGGTAAATTCCTCCCAGCACATACCCCAGGATGGGGCTCTCACAGCCCTATATTGTTTCATGGAGCCTGGTTTATATCAGGAGAGCCTCCAGGGCCTGCTAAACAACCCCTATGTGCTGTTTAGTCAACAGCCAATTAACCCAGTCACCTATAGTTTTCTTATTCAATTTGAGGATGCCTCAAACCCACCAGAGCAAACTAAACCTGGACAGTTGCCCTGTCTACACCTGCATCCCTCCCTCTGCTTCCACAACTTAGATGAAGTTTGGATTCAGTTTATCATTTTACAGGGTAAGAAATACTGCTGTGTAGGGTTAAGAAGCAAGAGGCTTCTTAAAAGAGGGTTTATGGCTTTCTTGAGGTAGGTGCCTTAAACACAACTTAACTTTAATAAGTTAAAATGCCCAGAAAGACTCCTTCACATCACAGCACTGCACCATCTTACCCACGTTAACTAGGCCAAGAGCATTGCACAGCCTCTTCTTTCTTCGTCTGCTTTTGAGCATGAAGTTGGTCAGTGAGCCATCTCTGCCCTGTCCCTGAGCAGGAGTCTGGCCTGGAGAGGGCTCCTGAGGGCCCCTTCCCTGCTTCCCAGCGTCACTGTGTCACTCAGGATTTCCAGAGCAGAGCTCTAGATTTAAGGCTATAAAAGTGTCTTTGGCTTGTGTCATCACATGACAAACTGTGCCTTTCCTCTGAATCTGAATAATTTAAGAACTTTTTAACTCTTTGGGTATCTTGTAGATCTAACCTTCCAGCTTTTGAATGGCTGGCTTTTGCTGCCAGGGGTTTTACCTGCTTTAGCTGGAGGCTTGCACAAGATGGTCTCTAGAAGTCCCTCCCAACTCCTACCCTCCTCTGGTTCTCTGACCTTCTAATGCCTTTGCACAGCAAATCTACAGGTATCAAATCTCTGGTTTGCCTTTACCTTAATTATTCCCAAAGTCACTGACCATTCACTGCTCAAAAATGTATCAAAGAAAGTGAGCTAATAAATCAAATTAAAGATCACGGTGAAATTGTGGCTATTTGTTCTGTCAGGGTTGAATTTTTTTAGAGTACCTGTAGTTACATATGTATAGTCAGATGTGAGCTCCTTTCCTTCACCCTCCAGGCTCCTTCTGAACACAGATTCCATTCATTCCATTCTCACAGATAACTGAGTCTGTTTCCTTGGATGTTTCCCCCCTCTCCTAGAAATGCTGATTCTTTCTAGCACAGTACAAGTGGGAAAGGACAAAATAGAAAGGTGGATGGATAGGTCCATGTTCTCACATCATCTGACAATAATAATAAAAAATCATGAATAAACATGATAAATAAAAGACCTGGCACACATTTCAACTGGAAGTTGGTGCTGTTGATTCATTGTGTAATCTGGATTTATTCCTCGGTTAAGGGCTTGAAGGGAGGCATTAGCTTGACCCAATTTATCTGCCTCCATCTTTCATGCAGCTACGTGCTTGTTGTTTTAAAACAACATTGAGGGTCCTGCAAAGCACTCCACAATTGGACAGTGAAAAATTCTCACCTTTGGGTAGCTTCACTAGTTAGTAACCCTACTTCAAACAGTCTGTTGCAGAGAATTAGCTGATTAGCTGTAAATCTGCAGGGGAAAAAAAAAAATCACATGAGGAGAGGCTATCTCCCAACTGTCAGCTTCAAGGACTTCAACATTCCACTTTGCATCAGTGCTCCAACCTTTCAGATAACCTCGAGTACTTCTTTCTGATGCAAAACCAACAGGGTTTTGGTATTTTTTTTAATCTTGAGATCTACTTCCAGCAAAAATAAAGGAAGAGATTTAAAGGAATGGCTTCCCACAAGGCTGCCTCTTCAGCCAAAGTCAGCCAGTGACATTTCCAGTTCAAACCTTTCACTTCGATCCCTCCTAAATTCTGCTAATAATAATTCTTTTTTTAAAAAACAGAGTGGTGGGGAAGCTCCTTCAGCTCTGCACCCAGTCTGTGCTCATCCAAACACGCTTGGTCCGAGTCCAAGACCCTCCCACCTCTTCCTCTGGCTCTTCTTTTGAATGTAGCATCAATCAAGCACACATCTGAGCATCCTACTTCCACAATATGTTGTTGTCACATTCTTCACCTTTAAAGAATTCCAACATATGCTTCTCTAAGTGGTTAGGGGTTTTTTTTCTATTTATTCCAGGAAGTTCCCAGAATAAACTTAAATTACTGAGTCTGACAGTTTTCAGTTGGTTTGGGCTTTTCACTTGGGTGATTCCCCAAGTTTTATGAGAGCAAACTCTGCTCAGAGCAGCTGTCTCCTTTCACTGGGAAAATGATGGGTTTCGGATGCAGAACACCAAGGTCCTTTGGAGGTTTTGGGTTTGGTTTTCTTTAAAATCTTACTCTCTAAACTGAAAAAATAAAAATAGATGAGGTGCATCATATCTGCTGGGCCCTTGCTCCACAGGTGGGTTTCTCTCATTTCCTCCACAAACCCCTGTCGGCTACTTGAGCCCTGCACAACTGGTCACAGTAAAACACAAGAACAATTGTCTTCAGTAATTCTCAGGCTCTCCCCCAAACCAGAACACATTTGCATGAGTGAGTATGAATAAATCCTTCCTGAACATCTTCATCTCAGTTCTAATAACAGGAAATATTTTCTCTTATGTAACTATTTCCTAACTTGGTCAGCCTCCAGACTTTTCTGTCTGGTTTTCCTGCTTAAAGAAGTCTGTAAGTTCCACCTCTCCTACACCCCAGAATTTAGGGAGGTGCAGAGCCATCTGCCTGCATTGGCATGTCACCTACAGCTGAGGAGGAGATATTGGGACCTGCTCACTAGCAGCTGCCATCTTCCCAATCCATCTAATCCAGCACCAGAAAGAATGCTGGATTATTTTCCATATATTTTCCAGCAGTACAGATCTCCCTCCGTTGTTTCCACACCAACTTGCACGCTGGCTGTGGAGTACCTCTTCCTCCCTTCAGTTCATTTTCCTTCTCCACCTAATTTCCCTGTCAACTCCTCACATACACCCTCTGTCCCACCTGAGCATAGACACACCATTTAAGCTGCCTTCAATGCTACAAACATTGAAGAAGGCAAATGCCCCCACCAGAGACAAGCTGGATCTCATATCTGCAGAGGCAGGTGCTTTGTTTAAACCTTGGGTTGAAACACCTTGAAATTTTTACCATCCAACCTTCAGTGTTGTGCACAAAGATGTGGTAAAAGGATAAGAACAAACAAATGCATTTGTGAGAGCAAGACAGGAATTAGGGGTTGATGTTTGCAATGCACACGGTTAAGTACCCGCTAAGGAAGATTATCACAGGCACCCCGAAGGCTATAAAGGCAATCCCTGCCTGCTGTGGCAGAAATGTAATGGATGAGGGAATTAGTGTCAGGTGTACTCGGATTTCTTTTTTTAAGACCAGTGAAGTGCATTTTTTGGACGAGTCTCCTTTTTCTTCTGGCGTTTGCAAGCTGATTTGTTTGTTACTGATCAGTACTGTAACCAGTGCCTTCATTTCCATACGCTGCTGCACATATAAACATCATCCAGAGGTGAAACATTCGTTGCTTTATCAGCGTTTTCTATTCTGATGGATAACCCCTAACTCAAAGATACGTGCCTCCACAGAGCAGCTCAGTGCCTCCGCGGAGGAGCCCGGCTCCAGCTCCATCCTGAGGGCTCACCGTGGGGTACAGAGGGTGAACCCCCGTCCTTCCCACCAGCATCCCTCCCCCCGCAGCCGCTGGCTCCTCCAGCTCTCCTCCAGCTCTCCTCCAGCTCCCCTCCAGCTCTGTGGCTGCGCTGCCATGGCAGCCGTTTGCTACAGTTGCTATGATGACACTCCTGCCACAACGAGCAATGCCCGTCACAGGCTGGTGTCCGTGAGGTGGCTCTTGAGGTGGGTGGCCAAACTTGAGGGTGCTTTGCAAACCGAGCACTGCCTCAGCACCCTGCTCTTGCTGGGGGGGGGAGCAGCAGAGGACACCTTCAGCATCTATCTCGGAGACACTGAGGGGCTGGAGATGGGCTCAGCTCTGCTGGAGGGTACCGGCAAAGGGATTCCGGTGCGGGGCAGCACTGCGGAGCAGGGATCGATGCGAGGGGTGATCACAGCTGGGACACCCTCGGGGCTGGGGGACGGTCAGGCAGGCTGCTGCTGCGCAGGAGAGCCGGTGGGGAGGTCGCACAAGGGGCTGCGGCGTGGTGGCAGGCTGGGAGCAGCAGGCTGGGAGCAGCAGCCCCTTCTCTGCAGCCGAGTGTACTTTCCGCTTTGCTCTTCCTTAAGTTAAGATGTAAGACTGAAAAGTATTGCTGTAGCTAAATTGCATCGCTCTGAAGTTCTGTGAAGAGACGAGGGGGAAAATGAGCTACCTGTTGGGCCACGGGAGCTAAGCCATTTTACCGGAGACCTGACAAAACTTCAACCAGTGTCCGCAGGCTCTGGCTGTTGAGATCTTCATCCCCAAGCGTAACTCCGTGTCAGAGGCTCATGAGAGCAGCAGCCTCTAGCCGTCAGCTCCGAGAGCTGCAGCCGGAGCGACTCTGCACCGCCTGCCTCTCGTTGCCAGCGTCCCCCTGCTCCTGTAGTAGTAGGTGACTCAAAACGTCCCGGGCTGTGAATACCGACGACCTTATCACTTACGCAAACCTGCCAGCCTTGCCATAAATTTGGGAGGGAATTCGGCAGTTAAAGGTGGCTCCTGGCAGCCTGTTACCCCATGTGCTCTGCGTGGGCTGTGCTTCAGAGGGCACTGTGAGCAGATGGCAGGGTGCTGGGGCAGCCCCCGCAGCTGAGAATCCTCCTTGGCGGTTTTAAATCCTAAGCTTGGAGCTAAAGAAGCGGTCAGCTGCAGTAACTGGGCAGTGGTGCTCCCATCTGGCAGGGGAGTGAGGAGACAGCGATTCACAGCCACGAGCTGCTCCAAGCTCATGGCTGGTGTTGGGTTGCCTGTGGCAAATAATGGCAAGAGCCCCCCCTTCCAGGGGCTGCAGCACCCAAAGGCACGGGAGGAACTTGCTGTCTGTGGTGTATCACAGAATGCCAGAACGGTGGGTTGGAAGAGACCAGCCCAAACCCCTGCTAAAGCAGGTTCCCCTGGATCAGAGGGCACAGGAGTGTGTCCAGGCAGGTTTGGAAACCTCCTGAGAAGGAGCCTCCACACCCTCCCTGGGCAGCCTGGGCTCTGTCATCTTCACAGCAAAGAAGTTTTTCCTTATGTTGAAGTGGCACTGTTTGTGCTCCAGCTCATGTCCATTTTTGCTTGTCCTGTCACTTGAAACAACAGAAAAAAAGTGCTGCCCTGTCCTCTTGACAAACAACTTCTAGATACTTGTGTTAATCAGGCTCCCCCTCAGCCCTCTCCAGGCTGAACAGCCCCAGGTCCCACAGCCTTTCCTAAAGGATCCTGTACCCTCTGTTTGTGTTGCTGCAGCAGCAGGCTGTGACTCTGTCATACCAAGTGACAGATCCTGCCTTCATTGTCCTTAAACCAAGCTGCTCCCATGTGGGTGGCATGGCCAGGGGACTCCAGCTGCCAAATCTTCCTCTTCCCCCACAGACAAACCCAACTCCAAAACATCTGCTTTGAGGGTGGTCAACATGGTGGTCTTTGCCTTCCCTCCCTCTCCTTGAGGCTGGTGGAGGAGGTGCCCACGTTTGACAGCTGAGGGAGGAGTAACCAGCTGGAAACTCACCCTCCTGCTCCTCTGCTCCTGCTGCAGCCTGGCAGGAGCTTGCCCCAGCTGACACTGCAGTGGCTGGGCAGGTCCCCCAGCAAGGACACAGAAATACTTTCTTTTTTTTTGGCAATGATCTTCCCAAAATAGCTGTTCAATGACCATTCCCACGGAGAACTGAGGATGAACACTAATTATATTTCTAGCTTTTATTGCCTCATAAGGACCTGAAGCACCTTCCTTTCCCCTTTCCTCCCAAGCTTCGTGCTTACCTCCACACTGGACTCCCTGGCACCTGCAGCAGCAGGAATGGGAGCTCTCCTCTGCTGAGCAGGGAGAGAGGCAGCAAATTACTTGATACGGCTCAGTCCGGTGGATCAGGACAGAAGGGGGAGCCCAGGAGACAAAATCAGAGAGCATCCAATCCCACTGAGCTCCAGCTGAGCTCTGGATGTTGATGTCATTCATGGAATCTTGCTTTTTGTTTCTCTACAGCCACTTTGTGGTGCTTATTGACTGTTTTTAAGAGACCACTCTCACCCCTGAGTCCATGCCAGTATTTCCACTGTGCTGAAGAAGGAGCTGTTCTGATCCTTCCCAGGATTCACCACCACACTGTACTCTGCTCTCATCCTCTCTGGATTGATGGGCCAAAACACCTTCTCTCTCCTCTTCCCCATGCTGATCCTTTCCCTTCAGAGCAATGACACGAATCACCCCCTCAGTGTGCCCATCACCCCCTGCCTGCTGTTCAATATCCAGGTCACTTTGGAAGTCACCTCCTCTGACATTTTATGACTGATGTGTAGTTGTCCTGCTCTGAGCAATTCTGCAGCCTCCTGAGAGATGGAAACATTGTGGTTCTGACTCCTTCTAACAAGACACCTGCAGGACTGATATTTTTAGCAGGAGCTTGAGCTCCATTACTGCTGGGCGTGGGAAGCATCCCAGCTCCCGGTGCAGCCAGGGGACACCAGCCAACTCTCTGACCCACTCCAGCTTGTGAATGTTTTCCAATGTCTGCAGATACTTCCCAGCAAACAAATACTTTTCTATTTTGCTTTTAATGTCTTCTCCTGCCTCACACAGAGCTGGTGGCAGAGCAGCTGTGGGAAGGAGCCCAGCAGGGTTTCAGCTGTGTGGGAAAGGGGCTGCCATCCCTGTGCTCCCCGAGACCTCTGGCAGGCACAGAGACTGATACTCAGCACACTTGAGCAGGGGGATTGGTTGTTTAACGTTTCCTAAAACACTGTTTTTGGGTAGTGCTGGTTTGTACTACAGTATTTGTGGTATTTGTTTGTTGTCTCTCTGTTTCATCCCTCTGAAGTCAGACACCACTTAGTGCCTTGTTGCCTATTAAAATATAGCTCACAAATAGACTCATCTGCCAGTACTTGCCTTAGCAATTTCTCTCTAATTTATTGCTGACAATGATTTGTTTTCCTCTCCAGCTGCAAACAATATGCCTCTTAAAGAACACCCCAGAGCTACAGAGCCCCTCTGGCATGAATGGGACAGGAAAGCACAGAAACATGGATTAAGACACACTGTCTATGCTGTAAATGGGGATCAGTACACTGGAGAGTGGCTGGACAACTTGAAACATGGTAAGATAGACCATTCTGAGAAAAAGTAGCAATCTAAAATATGTTTATCAAAGTTCCTAGAGGCAGGGCCAGCAGCTGTGTATCTCTCAGAAGATCATTCATTCATGTATGTCTGTATATATACATATGCCTTTGCTATATGTCATGTTAAAAAGTGCTGAAATATACTTCTGATAGATAATCTGCAAAGCTTTTACATGCACTCAGGCACAATTAGCTGAAATTCCTGAGTGAGCTGATGTAGGCAGACCTGCTTGAGCAGGGGGATTGGACTGGATGATCTTTAGGGGTCCCTTCCAACCCCTGCCATTCTGTGATTCTATGAAATATCTAGGTCATAGATGTTTAAAAATCCCCTACAAACTGCACTCAGACCATGGGCAGGGATGTGCTCTGACTGCACAGTCCCTGGAGCACAATCAGCTCCTGATGTGGCTTCAGGAATCTTCGTTTATTATCAAGTGGTGGCTGGTGCTGCAGGAGACAGAGCAGCAGCAGGAGACCCTGACTGAGCCCTGAGCAGCCAGAGCAGGTCAGGCTTATTTACAAGCAGTAAACCAAGGTTTAGAAAGATGTAAGTGCATTCAGCAAAGGCCACACAGGAAGTTCTTGATCAAGATTAATGATGGTTCTGACTCGGGAAGCCAAACTGAATGCCAGAAATAAACCTGCCTTGGCGTGGGCAGCGCCGCTGTGCTGGGGCTGGAGCCGTATGAACGCAGCCCCATAAACCCTTCCAACAACCACCACAGTCTCCCTGTTCTTCCTCCTCTGTTAAACAGGTAAAGGCACCCAGGTCTGGAAACGCACCGGAGCTACTTATAGTGGTGACTGGAAGTTTGGGAAGCGGGATGGATATGGAATATACAGCATTCCTGACCCTGTCACCAAGGAGTACAAGGTGTACAAAGGCTGGTGGAAGAACAACAAGAAATGGGTGAGATTTCCTGTGCCTGTTGGTGGTGAGGCAGCGTGCCCCAAACCATGGGGTAGAGCTGGGTGCATATGTGCAAAAAACACTGAAAATACTGTTTTTTCAATACTGAGACTGAGTTGAAGGGTTTGGAGGAAGCAAACAGGTGGAGCAAGAAAATGAAAGCAAGGGCAAAAGCTCTGGTATCTAAACCCTCTCCTCCTGCCCTCGTCAACCCCACTACTCCTGGCATTACTCACTTCTCCATGGCAGATGCTGCAGGAGCTGTACTGTGTCCCACGGCTGGCAGCAGGGAAGCAGCAGCGTGACTCTGAGCAGAAGCTGTGGGAACAAACCTTCCTCCAGGCTTAGGCTCTCTTTAAATATTAATTGGAACCTTCAGAAAGCCCAGGCAGCTTCAGGAATAAAAACCCATCATTCCTAAAATGCCATGCATGGCTGAGAGCACCCTGTCACCCACTGCTGCCCTCTGCAGAGGGACCCATCCCACCCACCTGCTGGTGCCCAGGCTGCAGCCCCGGCCTCCCACCCACTGCCACAGAGCAGCAGTCACTGCCTGGGCTTACCTGCAAGCAGGATGAGAAGCTTTGGATCCCATGTCTTAATCCTCCCCACCCATCCCTTTCATTCCTCTCATCCTTGAAGGAGGTGGAGAAACCTGTGTTATAAGCACTGCAGGAAAATGTACTTCCTTCTGGGAGTTTTACAACATATTCAGACAAATAACATGGGTCCTTTTGGAAATTAAGCCTGTCACATAAATCACTGATCTTGTAAGCAAAGTCCTTGTAGGAACATTTTCTGATCTGCCAATGGGAACCTCGGGTTTGTCTCTGTGTCTGCTCTTAAATTACTAGCCTCATGGGCCTCTAATTGGTGTGGGGGGTCCCTGGCTTGCACACACCCAGTGATCTTGATTCAGAAGTTCACCAACCAAACCTGCCAGCAGCATCGAGCCCAAGGAGGGAAAACAAAGAATGGAGATGATTCAATGTGAGAGCTCAGCTGCCCTGCTGGGGCAACGTGAGCCCAGCCCAGTGCCCAGCTGTGGGGTGGCACACATAGGGGCTGCATCTAGTGGAGGTGGAAGGAAGCCAGGCAAGGGGCTACTTAGGATATTACCCCTTTGGGAGTATGGGTGGAGGAAAAGGCAAAACCCTTTCAGTGGCCAGCATCACCTTCATTCTGCCCAGGGGCAAGGGAAGGAGTTGCCCAGCTTGGGAGGCACAGAGCTGTTGGAAGCACAGAAGGGTTGAAAGGCATAAAATCCCCAGGGTGAGACAGCTCTTGTTCATGCTGCCTATCCCCAGGCTGCTTTATAGTCTATTAAAATACCCTTTTAGCTAGATATTAGTGGCTGTGGTGCCAATAACAACACAGCGAGATACAAACCTGAGGTTTTGGTGGAGGAATGCCCTCACCTCTTGTTTCCTTCAAGCTGTAAACGGCCCCCAGCAGCCACAAGTAAGAGCACTGAGCAAAGGAGCAGCCTATCAAGAAACTCATGGCCCCAAATCAAACACTGAACACTACTGAAAATAGATGCTCCTAAGCGGCCACCTCTGTGCCACCCTTCAGGGCTACGGGGAGATGTGTTACCCGGACAACGAGCGCTACACGGGCGAGTGGAGCGACGGGCTGAGGAGCGGCTGGGGACGGCTGCAGAGCCGGGACGGCTCCATCTACGAGGGGCAGTGGCTGCAGGACCGGCCGCACGGGCAGGGGACGCTGCATCTCCGTAAGTACCGGCTCTCCCCCCACCCCACACTCAATGCATCTTCCTGCCCCCTTCCAGGTGTTTGGTGTCGTGCTGCTCTCTGGGTGCCTCTGCTGCACAGATTTCTGGATGCTACATCACATTCCCACTGCAGCCTTGCATCAGGGCGGTGGCTGCTCCCCTGCCCTCCTGGTTTCGGGCTGGAGGCAGCACGGGCTGCTGTGATTTACATTTAAATGACTGGGATGATTAGGGTTAGAGATAATAGCCTGTTGGGTCAGAGATGAGCAAATCTCTCTTTTCAAAGCAGCCATACTGTCTGAGGGCTGCATACCAAAGAGGTGCCATCTCCCAGCACAGATAAGAAAAGAGAGAAGTTTTCTTTTTTGGTTCAGTCCATCCTCTTTCTTACTTCCCACACTGTCTCACACCGAGTGAACACAGGAACTTCATCCGTACCAGTCCCTTCCCAAAGTAACAGGGAGCACACCATGGATGGCCAGTGCTGGGGGCAATCTCTGCACAGAAACAGAAATTGGGACTATTTTCCCCCCTTTATTTTGCTTGGAGTTTAAAGCCTTTTCCCCCAAAGCCAAGCATCTCAGTCCTTTGCAACACAAAGCACTTCATTCCAGGAACATGTGAAGTATTATCTCCATATTATTATTCATCTTTGCTTGAAAGGGATCTCAAGGTTCATAATTAGCTCAGCAAAGCAGCTCAGAGGAACCAGCACGACCTTCACTGCACATCACATGCACGACTGCCCTCTCCCTGCTGACTGTAAAGTCACTTTGGGCCCATGGCTCACCCAGATGAAACCAGCACTCGCTTCCAGGGGTAACCCCTTCCCCTGCTCTGCCTCACTCCCCCCAATGCCACCGTCACTTATAAACCAACGGCTCCTGAAGGCTGAGCCATGGCTGACGCACCATTTCAGGGCCTGGTTACCTCCAGCATAGACAGCAACTGACTGCGAGCTGGATTCCTTTTGGTTAAAATTAGCCAGAGCAATTATTTCATACCCACAAGCTGAATGTGTTCAGCTCAGCCCCTGGAAGCCTGCCCGCTGCCGGCAGCTCTGCGCGGGTGAAAGAGAAGGAGCTCTTCAGTGGAGGTCAGGATGAGCTGCAGCTCGAGATTAAATTGCTGGCAGTGGCAGGTTGCCCAGCCTGGGCCAGCTGGGCTCATGCAGACTTGCTGGGCTCATGCAGACCTCCTGCTGCTGTACCCTTTGCTCAATGACTTTTACAACAGAACATTGCACAGAGATCTCAGTCCTGAGCAACGCGGCCTCCGAGCTGCTCTGGGAGGACAGAGGATGGCAGCAGCCAGGCAGCACAGTGTAGCCAGGGCATTGAGTGGTCCCACCATCACAGCTGGGGCTGTGATTCTGGTGGTTTCTGAGTTGTTGGTGGCTGGAGAGCAGAAGCCAAGCTGCTGTGGCCGATCAGCACCAGATGCAAGCTGAAGACAACCAACCACTGCCACGGCTCCAACCTGTAAACCAGGCCTTGCCTGAAGAGCCCAGCAGCCACGCTCTCCAGAAGAACTTTGGGTTTTCCCTCATGCTCTGGCAACCCCCAGCTCCCTCTGTGGCACCATGCTGGGTGACCTGGTATTTCAGCTGCCTCTTGCCACCAGTTCAGCTGAGACCCAAGGATATTTCCATCACTAACTTGTTCAGAAATCCCCATGGGTTTTGGTGTAGAAACACTATGTGTAGGAAAAGGGGACAGCAGAGGACTCTCCTAGTGAGAGCAGAGTGGCCTGGATGTATCCCAGCCCCAGCATCACCATGGGTAATGATGTCCCTTCTCAACCAGGGTCCCTGGACAAGGCTGCTCTCTTCCTCTTGCCGCTCTGCTTTTCCTGTTGGCAAGGGAGATGGATTCCTGGAGAGCAGCACAGAGCCCAGAAAAGCCTCCCTCAACTTGCAGAAAAACACCAAGAGATGCAGTACAGCTGAAAAAACAGTCTGTAACTGATGACCTGAACTTTTCAGACACTCACAGCTAGTCTTGCCCTGTAATTCATTGAGGAAAACATAACTACTAGTACTATTTGAAATCAAGATTATTTTGACTGGATACCAGATAGTGCTGCTGTTCCTTGCCCAGATAAGCAATTCTCTTCCAGCCAGAGATCCTGTGTGATTTGTTGCAGTGACAAATTCAAAACTCACATCAATTTTTCATGGTGTGACGAGTGACTCAGCAACTAATTCCTTACCTCGAGCTCCCGCACTCCATGTATCAGCAAAATAAACAGTGTCACTGGGAGAACAGAGCAGGTGCAGAGGGTGCTTGTCCACCTGGGCACGTGTGGGCTCCTCCTGCAGCCTTGTCTCCCTCTGTGGCAGCAAACAAAGCTCCTCGAAAGCAGAATGATGCACTGAGCCACAGCCACTCCGAATTGCTGAGAGGAGCCACACAGATGATTTCCTCTTCTGTCGGGTTGCTGTGTTAATTGGGTTTGTTCGGGGCCCCTTTAATGAAGTGATGCAAATTTCATGGTCTGGTCATGTTTTTAATGCAGCAAATGCAAACCGGTACGAAGGAAGCTGGAAAGATGGGAAGAAGCATGGCCCCGGGAAGTTTTTCTACTTGGATAAGGGACGGCTGTTGGAAGGTTTCTGGGAAGCAGATATACCAAAATGTGGAATTCTGACCGACTTTGGCAGAGATGAAGCTCCTGCCCCTCCTCAGTATCCAATCCCAAAGGTAATTGCTTGGAAGTTCCAGGTTTGCTGGGGATGTTTGTGTTCATTGTGCTCGGGGCAGCTCTCCAAGAGCATTTAACTCTTCTAGTGATCACTCCCATGGAGTTCCCAGCTCATGGAGTGTGTGCTCAGTCTCTCGGCCAGCAGTGTCCCAAACAGCCCCGTAGGGAACAAACCACAAGTCCAGCCACTGCTGGAGCCTCCTGATTGCCTACATCTGAAAAAATGCACTTCTCGGGCACCAAAGCTGCTCAGAGACCTGAAACAGCACAAAGGAAACAGGGGACAATAGAAGCAGAGACAATAGTGGGATTTCCGTCAGAACCAAATGACTTCACCAAGCCCAAGTGCTAAAGCTGCCAGCTCTGAGCCCCCAGCAGCTGCAGCTCTGACACCGCCTGCTGCCTTCACCCAGGGACCCCAGTGCAGCAGCCCCAGGGGTACAGGGGTGCGTGCAGCTTCCCACCTCACTCCAAGGTGAGCAGATGAGTACCCAAGAGCCCACATCCTCTGCTGCTTTTCCATTAAGACTGAGCCAGGCTGCAGAGGCAGAGAGCCAGTCCCTGTCCCTCTCCCAAAGGCTCAGCAAGAGGCACAGTGGCACATGCAGACACCCTGGGCCACTGGCCTGGCAGCTGACAGGTCCCTGCCTGTCACTTTGGTGTGAGAGCTGGAGGACAGGAGAGCCCATCCCACACTCTGTGCCTTCAAAGGACAGGGAACAGGGATCAGTAGGGCACGGACATGGCTCCAGGTGTCACAGCTGGCCAAAAGAATCAGGTGGAACCCCCCTGGTCTGTGTGCCACACAAAGGCACCGCATCTCCAAGGGGCAGTTACTGGGGGATATGGTGGGAAGGTTCTCTTTGCCTTAGAGCTGAGTAGAACCACACTGGATAACCTGAGCCAGCTGCTCAGCTCCACCACCACAGGGAACAGCCCAGGCAGTGGCAGGTTACCTGCCTTCCTCCTCTCCTCCAGGGCCGAGGTTGTGGCAGGCTCATGGCTGCTACGCTGTCGCTTCCCTGGTTTGCTCAGATCTGGTTCCTTGAGCACAGACATTTCTGACAAGCCAGTTAATCCTGTAACTACTAGGCACACCCACAGCAGAGCAGAATAATAAACACCAAGTACTCCCCAGGGAAAAGCAATCTCAATCCCACAAAAAAGTGAAAGGAGCAGCACTCGTGTGGCTAAAAATATTCACAAGGTTTGTCAAACGTCACCCGAGAACAGGCTCCTCAGCAACCCAGCCCCAGAGCCAGGGTTCAGCTGCCATTCCACTAACACAAGATGTTCACACCTGACTGTTTATTTAACCCTCTCAAGACCAAGTTATGGTTCAATTCCCTTCTGCTCTATGAGCAAAAAGAAAGCATCAGCTTTCACTGCTGTTACTGTGCTGTTGCTTGGAAGAGACGCATCGATCTCCCAAGGTGAAGGAAGGAACAGAGAACAGGAGAAACATTGACTTCAGATTTTCATAAACCTTTTGTCAAATTACTATCACAAGCAGCTGTTAGAGAAAAGCAGGTGATGGGTGAGTGTTAGAAACTGTCCAAACCAGGGACGGACTACAATGCCAGCAGTGAGGATCTGAGCTTCTGCATGGGAGAAGCATCACCGTGTGTCCTCATTCGTAGGTAGAAGGAACAAGTGCTGGTGATGCACAGGACAGAAAGTGGCTGAGAACCAGAAAGCAGCTGTCACAAGCTTTGAAGGGATCTAGTACAGAGATGATGGGGTTACATCAAGGCAGAATTTAAACATCACTTGGGGTATTTGCTGTGATAATTACTGAGGCCAAGGCTTCAGAAAGCGTAACAAAATAACTGAGAAGATGGGACAGCTTCTGCCTTGGAGACCACACACACACACACACAAACCCCCCTGAAAGCATCAGGATCCAAAGCAGGTCAGAGTGAGATGGCCAGACCCTGGCAGAGATTTGGCACTTCTCTCTCCAGAATCTGCATCCAGGTCACTCAACTCCAGGCTCCTGCTTCCCTGCAACCTTTGGTGCTCATGGATGTGACTGCAGTTACTCACTTTTAAAACCACAGGTGAGATCCAACAGGCTACAAATGGAAGGCAGCTTTGTCCAAGGATTTGTTTTGTTTAAGAGAATGAGTCCACTCCACACAGAGCTGGTTCAAGGAGACAACGTTCAACACGTTGATAAAATTAGGGAAGTGTAGCAATGTTTCCAACACGGTAGCTGAAAGGCTGCAGAATGAGCTGAAGTCCTAATGCACGGGAGAGTCTCTGTTAATGCTGGAGTAATCCAGATCTATGATAGCTTAAGCTTCTTCCATCACACTGTGTAATGGATTTGTATCCTTTTGTATTCTTTTCACTTAGATTGAACTAGCGGATCCAGATGGTGTTTTAGCAGAGGCCTGCGCAATGTTTGACTACAGCCAAAAGAAATAACTGGATGGTGAATAAAAAGACGCAAGATGTGAACAGGATGCTGGGTCACTTACTCATTTGAGTCTCAGATCCACCCTGTGGTGTATCACGTCATGGTTTGTCTCACTTTTCCCTCAAGGCTGCCCGTGTGTGCTTCGCCCTGCAGGTGGCTCAGAAGCCTCCTCCCACCCACCACGATTCTGGAAAAGAAAGGAGAAAACCCACAAGCAGCAGAACACTGAAAGACAGGCAGTGACTCAGTGCCCAGCTCCTCTGACTTACTCTTCCTGTGAAGAAACCGCCCTCCTGTTGGTTTCAAGCTCTCTCACACTGCCTTTGAGAAGCAGAGTTTCTATTACGTGCTTCAAAAGCAAAGCCCTGGAAAAGTACAGTCAAGAGAATTGTCTCCTCCCTCCCTCCTCCATCAGCCTCAGCCCAATACATACCTGTGACCCAAGATGGGTTCTCCTGTTATAACAGACCAAGCTTGAGTCAGTATTTTTATTCACACTTGCACTGTCTGGGCACGTTCCATGAGCTGCTTCTCCCCAGCCCTGGGAACACGGAGCGACAGCCCCCAGCTGCATCCCACCCCCTGCTCCGAGCATCACATCCTGCTGTGTTCATCCTTTCAGCTTAGAAAACGTCTTTTCTCCTCCAGCACTCAGACACAGTTACATGCTTCATACCTCTGTCTGAACAGGACATTTTATCTTCATGTTATAACCGAAATGAGCAACCGAACACACTGAGGACGTGCTCAGAAAGGATTAGCACACTACAGCTGAAGAGATGAGGGACACAGAGAAAATAAGTGTGTTTTAGGCCTCTCGATGACAAATAATCACCAGCAATGGAGTTATGTTTTATTTCATGACAGTATTTTACATCTAAATAAGTGACACACAGTAAGTGCTGTTTAAAATGCTTGAGGTAAACGCGGAACACCGTTAGTACAAATAAGGGATTAAAAACCTTTCTAAGTGCACTCTTCATGTTCAGATCCTGGTGTCTGGGTCTGGTTAGAGGCTCTGGCACAAAACCAGGAGACTGTGCCCAAGGTGTGACATTCATGACCATTTCCACAGGTGGAAAACAAGAGAAACATACTTGATATCACAGCTTAAAGTGCAGAAAATAGTTGGAAGAGCAGCTGCAATAACAGTGCTGTTAGCTCAGAACCTGTCAGCCTGAGAAAGTTAAAAATAAGGTTGTCCTACCAGCTTCTAATTCTGTATTTCTTAAACAAACAAAAACCCCACACGTCTCTCTCACTTTGTAAGAGCCACAAAACAAAACTCCATATTGAGCTGCTAATCCAAGACAGCAAGTGATTTACAACACAAACCTGGAAAAGATGTTTTCTGGACTTGCATTCCAAACCACAACTTTCAAATACACAGTTTACAGACAGAGGCATAAGTCTCACTGCACCCTTCCAACCATTTGCTCTCGTGTGAATATTGAATCAGGCTTTCTTCCTTTACTGAAGGACTTTAAGGGTCTTTTCCCACCCCCTCCCAAGACAAGACTAGTCTCCCAGTAAAAGATGGGAAAATACCTTTTGTGCCTACTACCAAGATTCTGTGGTTTGGAATGCTGCCTCACTACTGCCTTCACTAACATCATCCCTCCAGTGTGCCGCAAGCAAACAGATGTGGGGCTGCAGTCACAATTCTCACCATCAGCAGTTTGACATCAGTAATAGAAAAAACAGATTTTAATCACAATGTAATGACAGAACTAGAGGAAATCCAGTTTGGCCTCTCTAGGCCAGGAGAACTTGTGAAAACAACCAGTGGAAAGCTGTTTTCTGCTTGTGAGCCAGGAAAGCTGCTGAAAAACATAAGCCCAGCAGGCTGGGTCTCTTGATGGTTCTTTTTCAGAATAAAAGGCACCAAGAGTAACCTTGTCAACATGTTCCACTGCAGTGGTGCTGACACACGAGGAATCAATCCCACCTGCTGCATGAGGCTGCTTCAGTAGTAAACACACTCTGCCACCTCAACAATGTAAACACATCCTGCAGAGTGTAAATCCATTGGGATAACCTGAGGCAGAGGTTGGGTGTGAGAGACCATGTTCAGGCCAGGCTCAGCCTCTGTACAGGTCCACTGTGTGGTCACGTTCACTCTTGCCTCCGTTCAGATTCCAGTGTTTGCTACAAGTAGGGAGGTCAAGTTTTGTTCCATTAGACATGAAACCTGACTCAGTTTACGTTAAAAAAAAACCAGCTTTTGCCCATTAAAGCTCAAAGTGGTTCCTTAGAACAACTGCATTCCAAAACATTCCACATGTAGATGCTGCTGGAATTACTGAAGCAGCCCAGGGTAACTGCTGCAATCTTTCTTGGACAGAACTCTTATCTGAGAGACCAAATGGAAGGTTTTGCTTAAAGAGGAAACAAAAACCCAACAGCCTGGCTGTCACAGATGTATTGCTGCATCTGAATGTAGGCAGCAATATCAATTACAAATAACTGACTCTCACACATATATAGAGAAAATCAGTCTTCCAGAGCCTTTGGAAGCAAAAATATATCAAACAAGTTGTTAAATACAACACTTCGGTAAGAAGACTCTTTCTAAACAAGGAAGATCAAGGCATAGCTAATTACTTGGGAACCCAATGCAGAGAAAGCACCTTTTGCTGCTTGTATCTAAGGATTTATTAAAAATACATTTTTTAATATAAAAGTACAAAATAATGACTACTTTGGCTTGGAAAAAACACACAGCAGTGACTTTGATTTTCAAGCAAAAAAATCATTATCCAGTGATAAAAATTTCCATCTGGTTCCTTCTTTTTAATAAAAAGATTCCTAAGTTGGACACAGGCAAATCTACCTCTCCAGATAATATGTGCCAGCTCGTGAGAACTTTAAAACAGTTATTGCTTTTCTTCCAAGGAAGAGTAGAGTCGAGTCCTACTTCCGTGGCCGTGCCACACCGCAGGAAGACTAGTCACGGGTGCTTAGCGAGTTAGAAAATGTGTAACTGCCACGGGGAAAAGGGGGTGGAGAAATCAGGAAAGTAATAATTACTTGGCAGCAAAACGTACTGGGGAAAGTGGTGGGAAGGCTTTCACTTCTACCATCTGTCAGGCTTTCCAGAGAGAACAGCGCTAGCACTGAAACCGAGTGCTAATTGCTGCACATCCCAAGTAATTTGTATCATGCCATGCAATATGGATTGGACAAGTAGCATCTTCTAGTAAATGCCAACGTGAAAAGGAGAGAAGGGGTGGGGAGGAAAAGCTTCTCTATCCATCCCTAACAAATCCCCACATTTACAATGCTGTTTTCTTTGTATTTATACAGCCACCGTTCTGCATTACCAAGCAGCAACCTGGGCAGCACTCACAGAGGAGGTGTGCAGGGGCAGTGTGAGCATACCCCCATCTATTCCTGAAGATGTCAGAAAGCCAACATGTCATGGAAGAAACTTTCCCCCCCCCACTCCATCTCTAAAGGGTTAGAACAACAGTTATAATCTCTCTTTAAAAAGTAATCAACAGTTTGATCAGTTCATCCACAGGGGAGTCAACATAACAAGGCAGAAGCAGAATAGTGGGTTTATTTTCCTTAAGTACAGGTTTAGGGAAAATGGGTAACAGCTGAGGAGATGGCATCACCTCTGTGATCCAGCTGATCCTGCAGCCGTGCAAATTCAGTGAGTTCATTCAGTTCTTGGAACTGCCTGTCTGTTTTATGGCTCACCAGAGACCTGTAGAAGTGAACTGCAAACACAATGAAAATCAATCCAAAGGGAACCATAATGGAGGTCGATGCAATGGCTGCTGCCTGTCCCGATGTGATGGTAGAACTGTTGCTCTGGAGTTGATTATCAGTTTTCTTCTTTAAAGGAAGAAACTTCACCCAACACAGTAGCACCACCTCTGCAAGAAAGAGCAAAGTCCCAATGACGGTGGAAAATGCCCACGCGAGCTCGATGTGCCGATGCATGCGCTCGTGAGGAGACTCCTTCACTGAGTTGAGGTTATGCACGTTGCTAACGGCCTCTATGTTTGGAAGAATGCAGGTACTTATCATGAGTGCAAAAAGGTGAACTGCAACAAGGACAGTAGTACAGGCACTGAAGGCTATCAAGAGACCTTGAGGGTAGTCATGTTCGGCATCTAGCTGAACTTCTACCATAGCCACCTGAAAAGGAACAGAGAGACACAATTACCCACAGCACATGACTGGACTATACAATTTCTTACATCTCCAGCATGTTTCCAGAACACCAGAACTCTTAACCACTAACACATCACATACATTAAGCCAGCCCAGGGTTTTGCTCAGACGTGTTTCAACAGGCACTCAAGGCCCTTTGCCAGGACTTTAATTCCTTTATTGAAAGCTTTTATTGTCATAAGCTGAACTACCCAGCCAACTAGCAAACAGTTTCCAGGTGTTAACAGAAAGTCAAGAAGTTATATTAGTACATATACAATTCTTGCCTGAAGACTTGAAAATATCATTTCTCAACTGTGGGAAGCTTCACATTTGAGAGGATAAACATTTGGTCTTTGAGTCTCTCTTCCGCAGAATTGTTTAAGTCCTCACGTGCTGATGAGATGCTGAGCTTCCTGTGCTCTTCACAGAGCAACTCCAATCCTTCACCACTGAGCATTTATATTCACACTTATCAAAGTTCTTTTTCTTTTAAATTGCCTAGTGTATGTCTAAACACAAAACCATCCAGCGTGGCAAGACATTTTAATCCTTTATCCTGGTACTTATTATGTAAACATAACCATGACACTAAAGAGCTTCAACTCAAGATGACAACTTCATTTTATTTTCAGAAGTGATGTATTTAATTGGCCGAATGTTGAAGACATTTCCTATCTCCATTAATCAATGTCTCTGTGTAACAATGACACCAAGCATCCAATTTTGAACTGCAGTCACACTCCCTTAATTCCAACCTGCCAGCTGCCCTGGAACTACTGTTCCCACTTCAACAGAGCATCAAGAAGAAATATTTTCTTCCTCTTCTTAGCCTAGCCTGAGCTAACAAAAATAATAAAAATGAAGGTAAGTCATTACATTCAATCTAAATGTACCTATTTCTCATCTGGCTACAATGATATGCATGATTAACATAAAACCTCGCAAGGAAACAGTGCAATTTATAAGCAGCATTCACACACTCTGAACAGCTCTGTGCCTAGATAACCACTGACAGAATCATAGGGACAAATAACTATTAAAAGGAGACATCCAGACCAGGAATCCAAGTTTTCCTGTGTTTGAAAGACTTTAAGACTTTTCTAAAATCCAGCAAGACTGTAGCTGCTACTGAAGACTTGTCACAATTTACCCCAGGAGCAGGAAGGGTAACACCTTCCTTCAGCTCCAGTCATACCATGCCACTCCAACTGTACGCTCCAAGAGTAATTCTGGGTAGCACCATCATCACCTAAAGGTAGCCTGAGCACTAGTTAGAAGACAACAAGGCAAACCTAAGTTGGCAGCTGAGCAGCCATACACACTGCCAGTTACTCCCAGTTTGGGATGCTAACAAAGTGTGAAACAGGCAGAAGCAGAGCAGACAGATATCCCAACCCTGAAGCCTCACGTACACCTTCACACAGCTGAAAGCTGCAGCACAGAGGCCACATACTACAAAACAGCAAGAGGAGGGCAAGCTTCCAAAGACCCCTAACAAGAGACCAGGCATTCTGGGAGGTGCATTCCTGGACCAGTTTCAGCATCTTCTCCCAGCTCAGTCCCTCCCACAGCACAGCTCTGACGCTCAACATCAAGGGAGCCCGGCATTAGGAATGACACTTAAGTCATAATTTGCTATCCTGTCAACAAGCAATATGACCTCCTCTCAGGCTGGAGCCAAAGGGAAGAGTACTAGCTGCATCAACCACTGGGCCAGCAACCACCCTACACCAAAGTGACTCACAGAAATGCCAAAAGGGAGACAATATCTGCCCTCTCTGAGGGAAAGCAATGCAATTAACCAACTTAATTAACCCACTTGGGAGACTACAGTGGCTGGAAAAATACTTCTATTGACACTGAGGGGATCACAGCTTTGTAGGCTCAGCCTTCCAAACAATGAATTTGAGAGACCATTGAACATTCAAGATAACCTTACAACACAGACATTAGGTGCAGTTCCACAACTCACTGACAACTCTTTGCAGACCACACCTTCTCCAGCAAGAGAGGAAAGTTTGATGTTTTTCTTAAACTGACCAGCCAGAGGGTATGTAAGGAACAAAAAGACACAAGACAGTTGTTTATGGCTTTAAAGACGGGACAGGAAAAAAATTATGCTGAAGATAAGTGGCTGGACAAAAACACCCACAAGAACAGAGGAAACACACTAAGGCACAGTTGTAGCTGACACTGGTATTAGAAATACCCTAAAATGCAGGAGTGAGGGAAGTAAAAAAAAAAACCACTCAGGACTCACTTCAAATGGAAACTTTTTGGGAGGTTGTAGGATGTAGAATTGACTGAAGGATTTCAAAGTCTACCAAAATTGATGGAAAGTCTCCAGAGGGCACAGCAAAGCCTCCTTGTGTGCTCGTCTGGCAGAGTAACTTCAGATTGACCCACAAGTGAAAAAACAGTTCATGTTTTCTTGTCTCTTCAAAGGAGCTAATTTGAGAACTCTTTCACTATAAACTAGCAGAAAAACTGCCAACTCTTTTCAATGGCAAGCCTCTGTTTTTCACATCCTGGGCCAAGCTTGAGCCAGGCACCTTAAAAAAAGCTCAGTTTTTCATTATGAGGCCCTGTGCCTGTTTTCAAACAGCGATACAAAGCATCAAAAGTTCTGTACTCATGCTGCCCGTTCACAGATCACAACTGCTCCTGTAAGGTAACACTTGTAAAAACAAGGCCCTGGTGAGGTCATCTGATATGATCCAAATCCGTACAAAGCCTGAACTCACAGGTACAGGTTGAAGTTCCACACGGGAGGATGTTTCAGTGAATGCTCTATTAGGTTTCTACACTGGTTCAGAAGACAGACCCCCCTCAGGGCAGGAACTGTCACTGATGTCTGCACAGTATCCAACACAACATGTTTCAGCACCTTCTCCTTCACCACTCTCAGATCTTCTTCAAACACTTGCTGCACAATTGCTAGTCTGCTGCTACCATGCTGCAAGCATCCTGCCTTGCTGCATGATCACAGAGTAACGTAGGTTGGAAGACACCTCAAGAGGTCATCTGGTCTAATCCCTGGCTCAAGGAAGAGCTAACTTTAACTTTGGATCATCCTACAGATATGACTGACAGATTTACTGCAGCTCTTGATAAAGCAGTAAATCTGAAATACAGCATTGTGACAAAATTAAGGACTCTCGTGACACCAGGATGCAGGACGACACTTCTCATAAGCCTGATGAAGGTAAGCACCCAGGTGTTTCAGAAGATAAATGAACTGGGGCACGTTAAGGCTTCCAACTGTCCTCATTTCAGGGCCATGACAGCCTGAATACAGCCATACTACAAGACATTTAACAACTTTCCCTCTAGAAAAAGCCACATTTCAATTTTATTTAAAGTTTAATATCCTGAAATAAGTTCATTTCACTTACTTGTTTATAATGCTTCCACAGCTTATCAGACCAAAGGGGCTTAAACAAAGCTCATGCTTTTCAACAAAAATCAAACCCCTGCAATGCTCTGAAGGTTCCTGTCCATGCAAGAGCACTTATACAATGCTCCTGACAAATGCTGGCTCCATCTTTTTGCAAGAAGTGAGCTGTGATACAATAATAAACATTTTTCACCAACAGTAACAAGTAACACAAAGAACCAGCCACATACATGGCTGCAAAGGAAGCTCACATTGCTACTGAAATACAGCATAAGTAACTGTCCTGGTCTGTTACTTGTTCTTTCTTACCACAGCAGCAGGACAGACATGAAGGATTTGCTTCAAATTTTAGCATTATTCTCTAGTTTTATAAAGCTACTGGACAATATGTTGGTTTTGATCAGATTTGTTTTCATTCCAGCATAATGCAAGCTTCAAATCCAATCCCTGTTTTAAGACAGGGGTTTCTGAAATAAGTAGTATGCAGGGAAAAAGAAACCAGACAACAAGAAAAAGAAGAAAAACAAAAGGAAGAACTGTAGGAAGAGCCACTCACATAGCAGCAGGTCATAATGACACTCAAGGCTTTGAACACAGGAAAAAAGGTAACTGCTCTTTATTACCACATGCAATAGCAACAGCAGCAAACGGTATGTGAGAGCTTTCTGACTTAACCATAGGCCTACCTCTTTTTTAGAATCAGCAGCCACTGCTGTAGAAAAAAAGGAAACAAAATGCCCTATCTCAAGTGAATCTGTATTATCCCTAAGATATTTATAGATGACTTCCTCTCCTCCCCCTCCCTGCAAACATGACTCTTGAGCTCTGGTCAGCAGGAATATAACACAGGCTGGGAGCCTGTGCTGTAACTGCCAGTCTGTCTCTCATGGTATCACACACAAGCGTTAACACACAGCCACGAGGCATGGCTGAGCTCAGCATGCCATGGAAAGACAGCTTCACACTGCACAGAGCCACAGCCAATTCAAACTCCGACCACTTCTCTGCTAGACACCAGATTTTAGCTGAATATATTCTGTAACCTCAGAAGGAGTTATCTGACCAGCCTTAGGCTCCAGCCACAGGTGATCTTCTATCTGTTGTATCTGAGAGATTCAGACAAGAATCACAGAGCAAGACACCAACCTTACCAAAAGTTCCTGGGTTTAAATATAGGAAATCTCATAACAACCTCATAACAATGCTGGTGCTCAATATAATCACATTCTTACCACATCTACTGCTCACGGGGTCAGCTGCCTGACAGACTGTACCATGCAAAACCCCTTCAGAAAGGACAGTATCAGCTTCAGACACCACTCTTACTAAAGTCACCAACCATCTCTTAGCAAACACGAGTCCAGAATTATCTGCATATGCTTGTAAGATTGTCCTCTCTCCTCTTCCCTGGCCACAGCTACTATTCCTAAATAGAAAATGGATAAAGAGATAATTTTTATACAGTCTAGTATGTCAGGAATGGCTTAAAAGTAAACTGTTCTAGTTTTAAAAGCATCAGTGTTCCAGTTTGTAAGGGTTCTCCTCACAGCGAGAGGAGGATGTGCATCTTACCTAGAGAAATGTATCAGTGCTACACCTTCGCCTTGCTGCACAAACACATCAAGGTAAAACTGTGCATGGTGATCACTCAAATATTTCAGTTAACACCTATCTGGAGAAATATTTTCTTACCTTCACTTGTTGCAGCTAGGACTAGACCTGACTACATTTAATTACACCATTCATCATGGCTTACACAGACAGACTCATAGAATGGCTCTGTATGAGCCAGAATCATTCACCAGAAATGAAAAAAAGTGAAAATAATCTTATTACTGGTTTTATACAGAAGAGAAAGTAAACTTTGTTTATCCCTTAGTGTAAAATCTTGACTCTGTAGGTTATTATTTGCTGCAGAATGTCAGAACACATCGAGATTTGTTAAAAATAACACCAGAATACAGATAGAGGTTTTCATTTTGCTGGTGAATATGAAAAGGCAATATCCATTTCATTGGAGTAAATGCCCCTTGAGAAGGCAGCATCTCTCCACAGTGTTACTTACACCAAGTGCAAGGTCAGATTAGACAGCACAGCAGGGAGATGAAACAGCTCAACGTCACCTTTCCATCCTCCAAACCACAGCAGCTACTCTAAGACTGAGAACAGCAGCAGCCCCGAGTACCCCACCTGCCCATCTTGCATGTCTATAACCTTGAGAGAGGGATGTTCAAAGGAGCAAAAAACCTTGCTTTCATGATGGAACAGAAGAAACCTTTTATATGGGAGAAGACTCTTCAGAGTGCAGTTCTAACCTGTAAGTGCAATACTGATATAAAAGGCAAGTAGTGGCAGAAGCCATGAAACTGGGCCTGTGATGCTTTCCTGCAGGTTACAAAGTGACACTGCAGTTCATGCTATTTTACCAACAATCCAGTTAAACACAGTCAAACCAAGTTTACTGTAGTAGAGACCATTATAGTATTTAGACTCGTAGAGTGACCTTTACTACACGAGGACTACGCTGTCTTGAGTGCTGTACAGCACTGACAGCAGCAGGCCGAGTCCTATCTAGCATGACTTCAACATCAACTGTTATTATGGAAATCAGTTTCATAAATATTTACCAGCGCAGTCAATCTTCTACCAAACATGACCAAAGCTGTCTTCAGAAGCTGCTATTGCCTGTATTTCAAAGGCAAGAGCTGATAGTTCTTTGATAATATTCGAGGTGTGTGTATTACCATCTAGACAACAGCCTAGACAGCTTGAATTTTGAGGTACTCAAAAGAAATCTGTGCTGTCTGGTAAATAATATCCTTTAAATGGTAAATATAACAAAGTCAATCATAGCATGTAACTGAGACCCTTAGTTTAGGCTCAGGCATCTCCACAAAGCTGTTAATTGTTGGCGGGAGGCAATGTTGGAGTTTTCTAGTTTGATGCCTGTTGGGATCTAACAACTTCCCTGGGATTTGTGACTCCAGTATTGTGACATTGTCGTCCTACTGCATGATGCATCTCTGGTGACAACACAATGTTAACAAGTCAGATTAACTGTACAAACCAAAATAACCTGCCAGCAGCCCATCTACACTGTAGCTCTTGATACGGCTGCAGGTGTGGATGAGGGCTTGCAGTTTTGGATACAATTGGCAAAAATATTTCCAGCATCAAGATAAAACGGATTAAGACATTTAAAAAGATAAGACAGACATGGGGGAGGGGAATCAAACATCAGCATCTGGGATATAAGAAGTGAGAAATATGTGATGCCTCCACCAGCACAAGGAAGGAATCCTCCCATCCCCTCCCATCCACAACTGATACCACTTGCTGGTCCCATAGACTGGGAAAGTATACTAAATGGAAGACCATATGCCTCACAGTTTTCCTCTTAGACCTGTGGTGCTGGATGAAGCATCCATGGAAACAGGGTAAGCAGTTGTGTTTACTCATGGGAGCTCAGCTCTAACAGCTTGCAATCATCAGACCCTGCAACTGTTTCTGAAGCTAATGCACAGTGGCAAATCGTGACCTGGAACTCCAAAAGAAAACTAGTTGTAAAACAGGTTATTAATCAATCTTCTCCATGGAAGCAGAAGAGCTGGAAAACCGGCTGAGCATTTCGTACTCTACACATCAGTGACCCGTGCAGGCTTGATTTTGGCATGCATCATTGAAGTGGGATATGGTAACCCATCTTGAGGGAGTCACTTTGCAAAATGGCTGCAGTTATATCCAAGAGGAGTCAAAAATAAAGGAACAGTTTACAGGGGAGGAACTTATGCTAGAGGATGTAAGTACATTTAATCAAAGAGCAAGGATCAATGGGGGCAGCATGGAAATGAGCACATTCCGCTCCTGACAGTTCCCATCAATTCACTGGGTGGTCCTGGACATGTCATTTAGGCTCTTTTTTCCTTCAGTAGATAGCAAAAACAGAGGCACAATGATGCTTAATTGCTGTTGGAAGCTTTAGATCCAAGATTAGAACGTACTTCAGCAGCTTTTTGTTCAAATACCAGGTGCCAAAAATCTGCTGAATTTAGTAAACAATGCACAGGCCTGACAAAAGAAAGAGGGCCCTGCTGCTCAAGGCAGGAGGAGGACTGTTAGAAGATAAGCACAATTACTCAAAAGAAATCTAAAAATACTGGAAAGTTTTCAAAAGAAGAAGAAAAAAAGTGAGGTTTTTTTTGAGCAGGTAACTTGTGGAAAATTAAAACATGATGAACATTCACATGCAAAGGTCCCGGCAACCAGAGATTTGGTAATTGGAACAAAGTGGCTTTTTCCTGAAATCCCCTAAAACAACAAACTCAAAAGCAGCAGTTTTCGATGCAGGACACTGAACACCACAGAACTAAGAAAGAAGTAGAAGCAGCCTCACCTCATACAACCACGGGATTTTGAGAGTCCCTATAACATGTATTTAGAGAAATGCCAAAGAGATTCTGACTTTCAAATAACAGCGTTTTTATTAATGGAGACACAACCCCCCTTCGATGAAAATTTGTCAAGAACCCAACAAATCACAGAGTTGGTTTTGGTTTTTTTTTTATCTTCTACCTCTCAGTGTAAAAGCCCGACTCCAGAAAGCACTCTGGCAAAGTGCTCTGACGCAGGAGAAGGCTGTACAATAAGGAAACCTCATTAGCAGCAGCAGACTATGAGCCTGATGCATGTTACCCAAGAAGAACCAACTCAAATACGCCGCTGCACTACCACAGTTGCCTGTCAGTCAAACCAAGAGCAGTTTACCACCACCCTACGAGCTGTAGTCTGTTTTTAGCCATTGAAGGGGGACGGTGACATTTATTTGACCGTCAGAAGGCTGCTGCAGACAGGCTGCTATGTTTTCAAACAGCATCCTTTAATTAGAACAATGGCTCTTAAGGAGAATCTCTCTTCCAGGTGAAGATTATCTTGTTAAAAGAGGGGAGAAAAAAAATGGAACCAAAGCAAGTCAAAGCTGTACAATTCAGTGTCACCGACCATGAAGCATTTTTAACTCAGATGAATAAAGGAGTTGGCAGCAGAGTTAGCAGCTCAGTACATTAGAGGATTGGGCATATAACGAAGCTTGTAAATTACCGTATTTCCATCTACATACAGCTTTCATGAGTGCTGGACTATGTTTCTGTATCAAATCTGAGCAGCAAGAGAAAAACATTTTAACAAAAAACACGTTTCTAAAACATGCACAAAACCCCAAAGTAAGCAACACTCGAGATTTCCTTCAGAACTGGAACAATCGAAACTCCAAACGTCTAATGATGGGTGTAATGAGTCGGAGGGACACTGTCGCTTTTAATTAGTTGCTTTCTTAATTTGTGTAAAGATAGCTGGAGGGCAAACACCTCCCGTTGCAGCCGCTTGCACGAGGTGTGCGGTTGTGCCCTGGGGACAAGAGTGAAGCGTGCGAAATAGCACAACCCCGGGAGAGCTGCGAGCCTCCCAACGCCAAAGCGCCAAGCGCCAAACCGAAACGTGGGAACCTCCCCAGCTCCACATTTACAGCAACGACACGCTGCCCGACACCGGGAGCCGAGGAACGTTCCCGGAGCATCCTCCGCAGGAAAAATAAGCAACGGGCAAAAGGAAAACCCCTACACGGAAGCTATTTACCGGAGTTATTGAGAGATAAAAAGCCGCCACACACGGCTTTGCACTTGTAGCATGACATGACAGCTCTCCGCAGAGAAGCAGCCACCGGTGCCAGCCCCCGGGGACACCGCGCCCGGCTTCTGCGCCTCCTCCCGCCCCGTCCCGGTGCATCCCCGTCCCGTGCCCGTCCCGGCTGCGCTGAACGCGGCTGCCCGGAGGCCGGGGAGGGGAGGGCCGGGAGCTGCGGGAGGGAAGCGCAAAGTCCCGCCCCGCGTCCCACCGCCCCGACGTGCCACACACCGCCCTCGGGGCTCCGCTCGTCCCCGTGCCGGCTCCTCTCCGCCCCGTTACAGGCACAAACCCCAGCGCACGCAGCGAGCTCCCCGCTCAGAAACAAAAGGAGAAGCGGCGGCACATCTCCCCAGACCCACCGTCTCCCCAGACCCAGCTCTTCCCCAGACCCACCACC
>WBNH01012793.1:0-32247 GCA_013401255.1 Urocolius indicus
TGAAGTCCCCAACAAGAACAATGTCAAGTGACCATGAGATTTCTTCCCTCTGTCTCCTCGGCTCTGTCTAATCATAGAATCATTTCATCTGGAAGAGACTTTTAAGATCATTGAGTCCAGCCTTTGTCCTAGCCCTGTCAATCACTAGACCATTTCCATAAGTACAAATCATAGTGGGCACATACAGCATGATGTTATGGCTACTACCTCATAAGCACAAGAAGTTGCAACACAATGTTCAAAATCAGGTACACAATTGTTACGAGTCTCCTGTTAAAGTTTAAAACTCTTCCCTCCCAAAGGAAAGACACACAAAGCGTTATTGTAACCTCTGACTGCTCTGACTAGTAAGTAAAACTCTAGATTAGCACAGTTCTAAAAATGATGGTAGAACTCAGACATGTGCCTAGTGTGATTGTGGGGGCATGAAGAAGTGGGAGCAAGGAGAACAGTGACTGATCTCATTTCCAACTTTGCTGCCAAAATAGATTCCACCTACTGGAGTTGTCCAAGAGTGTGGAGAAGCTTGAAATATACCTTTGTAGTCTGTTTGTCCTCCTTAATGAGGATTGGGTTTGTCCTTGGACAAAAGACTGGACCCTTTTTTGATTCAGTTAAAAAAATAGGTGCTCTCTCCAACACATTATTTTTTGGCAACACCAGGCGCTGCCCACAACACAGCATGCTCTTCTGCTTGATATGAGGAATGCAGTGCTTACCAGGGCTGCTTTGTTGTAGCGGGTGTTGAAAGATAAGCCGTGATGACTCTCATGCTTGTCTGATTTTTCTGCCCATCTCTTGGAAATTCTCACCCTCCCCACTGATATCCTCTCCCCTGCAGGGAAAATGTGCCAGCAGATTCAGGAAGGACTCCGATGGTTTAGTTCACCCTCTCACTAGCAGTGAACACAAGCTTTCCTCCTAGGAGAACCTTACAGGGTTTTTTTGTTGCTTCTATAAGAAAAGATTCTATAGAAATGAGTTATTGATTTTAAGACTCATGAAAGCTGCCTACAGGCCCCTGATGAGGAAGAGAGACATCTTTCATATTGCTGGTGTTGATCAGTTATTTCATCAATTGTTTGTTCCTTACCTTCTTTCAAGGACATGACTGCCAATGAGGTGGCATGTGGTGGCGGAACACTTTGTGGAAACTTCAGGCATATGGGTGGTGTGCACTGGACTTTATCTAGGTCTATGGCTACCTGCACATTATCTGGATCAGTATAAATAATTTCCGGCATGGCTAATTTTAGATTCTATGGTCATCCACTTGTCTGGGTGATGTGTAATATCCTCCTTGATGAGGTGACTTTCCTTCATGTCTGACAGAAGTCACTTCCAGAGGCTGAGGACTTGTGACCTTTTCCCAACTACCTTGTCAATGCCTCCTTCCCTACACAGAGAACCCAGCTGCCTGGCTTCTCTACCCTCCAATTCCAGGCTACTGGCCTCATTATCCCAGCATCAGAGTAGTCAGGTGAAAATGTGCTCCCCTGTGTGACGGCTGAAACCTTTTGCAGATCTCACAGCTTGCTCAGGGACAGGGACCCAGAATGCGTGGTTGCAGTCTTGTTCATGACTCCTGCTTCTTCCTCCTCCTCTTCTCATGATGGCCCTGCTTTGGAAAAGGCTGCCTCATCCACACCTTCTTCCTTCTCCTTCTTAGTAGGAGTTTCTTCCCTTACTAAATGAGCTGACTTTAGCATCCAATATTTCTTCTTGTGTCTAGAATCACAGAATCACAGAACGGTAGGAGGAGGAAGGGACCAATCCAGAGATTGTCTAGTTCAACTCCCTGCAGATTCACCTAGATCAAGTCGCATAGGTGGGCTTTGAAATCCTCCAGAGAAGGAGACTTTACAGCCTCTCTGGGCAGCCTGTGCCAGGGCTCCCTCACCCTCACAGTAAAGAAGCTCTTTCTGTTGAAGTGGTACTTCCTGGGTTTCAGTTTTTGCACATTACCTCTTGTCCTGACGCTAGGTGCTACAGAAAAAAGACTCACTCCATCCTCTGACACCTGTCCTTTAGGTATTTTTTAAGTCTTGGTAAATTCTCCCCTTAGTCTTCTCTTCTCGCGGCTAAACAGCCCCAGGTATCACAGTCTTTCCTTGTAAGAGAGATATTCCAGTCTCCTAATCATCTTAGTAGCCCTTTGCAGTATAGATGTGACTGACACTGGCACAACATGGTGTGGTAATTGTGCCTCTTTGGAATAGTCACAACATTTTCCTTTCAAATAATTTGTCACTCTATCAGGGTTCTGTAGTTGTTCAGAGGTGAAGTTCCAAACCATTGGAGGTGAGAAGTTCTCTACATACCTACCCATAGTCTACTATGAAATTACTGATGTCTTGTGAGGTGACAAGACAGCAATGCCACATACAAATAGTAGATGAACCCCATGTCAGAACCCCATGATAGAACCATATTGGGACTTGTTGGTACCCAGTACAAGAAAATTATGGTCATCATCTCTCTGCCAGAGGCGATATACAGCACTGCAGGGAACACATAGGCGTGTAAGAGTTTACATAACACCAGCAAGCAAACAAGTGAGCCGGCATTGTGACCAGCCTGCCATTGGTCTTCTTTGGGGGATATGGCCATCAGCAAAAGCATTTCACAGTCTTTCTGTACTAACTTTGCTGGAGAAGCCAGGAGGTCTGAAGGTCACACAAAGCCTGTAGTTAGGCTGGAAATACTTGTCGGAAGTCTCATCTAAGCTAGGCTCGGAGAGGACAAAAGCAGGCTAGGAGGAGCCACTGAGGCAAGATGCTGGCCTGCTGATAACCCCTGAGCTGGAGATGTCTTCCTAAGCAGAGTGCCAATTGCAAGAACTGTGTTGTCTGTCTGTCAGAGAGAAAGTCTAGGTTATGATGGAAGCTGCTGGAAAGGGGAAATCCCAAACACCCTGGTGACGTGACACATGTTGGTGTTGGGAGGACTGTGTGGTGGGGAGGGAGAACAGGCCATTTTTGAGGATGTTAGGGAGCTGTTCCACATTGCATTATTGAAATTGCTCTCTGTAACACCTGAGTAAGGATGTCCAGTGGGGGCTGTAAAGGAGATCATATGATGTGACCCAAATGGGGAAATTGCACTGCTCAGCTTTCCAAACAGAGGCTTCACAGGAGAAATCTGGGGGACTTAAGTGTCTGCAAGCTCTCACTTTAAGCTAAGGAGAGAGCTCCCCAAATGTGTCAAGGTATAGAATGTCCTCCCATTACTGACTCATCTGAGACCAGGATGTTTAAAATAAAATCATAAATAAAAAATCCATATTTAGACACCCAGGTAAAGATTAGTTTTTAAGGATGCCTCTGGGTTGGCATCCTTTTTTTTTTTTTTCCTGCAAATCAAGGCACTTAAGTGAGTAACATTGGCTTTCACAACAAATCTTCGAGAAGCACATTTGAAAACCTTTACCAGAAAGGATTGGCTATGAAACCTACCTTAAACACGCAAATGGCTTTTTGAAAGCAGAAGGCAGTTTTACTTCTCCATTACTCTGTGGAGCCAAGATACTACTTGATGTGCTGTAAGACAGCTGGATAAATGAAAAATAGTGCTCTACATTCTTAGAGAGTATGTGTCTGAATTAGTGAAAACAGAATAGCCTTCTTGCCTCTGCCAGCTACATATAAGTAAAGATTACTGTGCCTGTACTGTTTCCGTAAGTAGCTACATCCAGGCACCCACACAGAAAAAAAGGGTGACAATGCTTTCAGAAAGGATCATTTCAACTTAATGACTGAAACATGCAAAAACAGCTGTTTTAGTGCAATAACACAAGGAAGGAAGAAGCCATTTGAATGTATCTAAGACAAAATCCAGATGGGCAGATTGGTCTGCTCCATCTCAGCAGAAGTAGATTTCTGCGTTTGTCGAACTGATCGTGTCAGAGGATGGTATTAAGACAAGTAGTGTAATTTTAAAAATAACGAATATAGATATACAAAATGTAAATTTGTGCAGAAAATATGGACTTATTCTATGATAATTCTACACACTTCTTTGTTCTCAGCAGAATCATCTTGAAATTCAAGCCCCGCAGAGAACTTGCTCCTGAGTCCTGTGTGCTGAAACCCAAGGATTTTAAATGCCCATAAGTAAATACACAGAAGATAAATTACTTAAAAAGATCACCTTGCTTGACAGAACTACCCCTTTAGCTGCAGCACTGTTCAGCACAGCATCTATCTATCCACATACCTGCTCCAAAGCATAATCCCTGAGGCGCCGGTCTTGTCCTTTCTCTGTTTGCTATCCCAAGTGAAGGCATCTCTGGGAAGGTGCCAATCATCTTGGAAACCACACAGTATATTCACATCTGTAGCTGCCTCTGCCCGAATATTTGTAAATCTGGTCGGAGGCGGGGGGGATGTTCTACCCCTATTCTTTGACGGAGGAAAAGATGACGTTTCGTAGGGCTGCCTGCTGCCACCAGTTTCTTTCTGTGTCATGTGGGATGCGGATCATGTGCTGTCCCTCCCCAGGACCCAGCCGCCCTGGGCTCTCCGCCCCTCACTTCCCCGCGGCTTTCACCCCCCCCGCCCCCACCACCCGCCGCCTGCAGCATCAGCACCACGGACAGCGCCGCGGCTCCCTCCCGCACCCCTGGAGCCCCGACGGGGCGGGCACCAGGCCGACCCCCTCCCCGCTCCCTCCCGCGGGGATCCCCCCTCCGGCCCGGCCCTCCGCGAGGCCCCGGGGGCAAGGAGGGCAGTCCCATGGGGCAGGGCAGACCCCCGGCCTGCTGCGCGGTTTGGCTGCCGGAGCTGACGTCCTGGTTGCCATGGCGAGATGCAGCTGCAGAAGAGGATGCTTTTCTTCCCCGATGGTCGCCATGGGACCCCGCCAAATGAAAGAAACGAGGGACTGAATAAGGAGAAGGAGGTGGAGAGAATATTTAATTAGCTTCCTCTGGGAATTCGTGTTCTTTTTTTTCCCCCTTTCTTTTATTTATATATATATATATATATATATATATTTTTAATTCCCACGTAGATAGTCAAAACACTAAGAAAAAAAAAGAGAGAAATCAGGCTGATTGATCCCCCTATTTAGCATTGGACATTTTTTTTTTTTTTTAATATTTTATGGTGGGTGGCACTGACATGATTTCCTTACATTCTCTGCCACATACACTTCATTGAACAAGGCGCGGTGAAAATAGCTCTCCCAAATCTCAATGAGTCTTTCACAAACATTTGTCCCACAGAATTACAATGGCTCCAAAAATTATGTTACACCATAAATTTAAGGAAGGAAGGTATTATTTTAGTCCTGACAAACTTTCTGTGAACTAACTAAGGAAATGGTTTGCTGCGTGGTTTTCTGCTATTTCAGGATTTCTCCTTAGGTGCATGAGTAAGCCGAACCAACAAAAGCCAATTGAAAAATCTAGGTATTTTGTTTTGTTTTCCCTCATTTTTCAGCAAAGAACCCCAAGTATACTTTTTAATTTTTTTTTTTTTGCTAGATATCTTTAGGGCAGTGATGGAAAAGTACAGTTGCTGATTGAAAGCTACTTTCAGGGAAGAACATTGAAACAAGCAGTAGGGTTTTTTTTTCTTTTTTCCTGAGTAATTACTGCAGTATAGTTTAATTTCCTATATTTTTAAGCTACATTACGTGCAATGGAATGGCTGTCCTGGGAATCAAGTCAGAAATATGGAATAGCTTTTGTACAAAGAATGGTTTGAATAGACTTGGACTGTTTTGCCTGTTTAGGATTAGGTAAGGTGTGGGCAGATTTGATAGAGTGAATGACATGGAGACTGTAAATAGTAACTCTGTTCAGTTTCCAATAGAAGAACTTGGAAGGATGGATCATATGTAGGAATCTGGTTCAGAACACACAGAAGGGGGGATTTCCCTGAAGTGTGGATCTAGCTCTATGGATTTTTTTTGCCTAAAGATGTTGTGGGTGCAGCATTTAATGCCAATTTGAAGGTAGATTGAATGAATATATGGAAAACTGCTAAATAGATCCAAAGTGTTACTTTCAGAAAAATCATCTGAGCTTAAATGTTTTTTTCCCAGCAAGTTTCTTTTTTACCATTTTGCTCCCTGTGACTGTCAATGTCAGAGAAAGATAATCTTACTTTTAGCCTTCTTTCAAACTTGGTTTCACTGACATTGAAGGAGAGTGAAGGAAGTTTACCTGACACTGTGTTGATGGGATGTTGCACAGGGATATGGAAACCACTGGACTGACTCACATAACCATTCCTACAGTTTAGGGATGCAACCTTTGACAGTGGTAAATGCTCAATATTCTGAAAGAAAGCATAAAAACCCGACAATTGTTTTGGGAGTTCACTTTCTCTTGCTTGTCACAAAGACATAAAGATCAAGGCTTGAAATACGTGGTGATATTTATTTCTCATTAGCTTAGCTTGCGTCATTTACTCTAGTGGTTGCTGAATTAATCAAGCCTATATAGAATCCAGGTACATCATTTTGGTATTGATAAACTGGAAAAGAGGTGAGGATGTACACATTATTTGGCATATCCAGACAGCCTGAAACATCAGTTCATAGTTTTGGGAGACTTGTTGCTCTGACAAGACGTAAGAATTTTCTCAAGTTTCTCCTGAGTCACACAATCTGATATAAACTGTTGCCACAGCCACAGTTGCTGTTGATTGTTTTGGAAAGCAATTTTTGTTCAGTGTTGACCTGCTTTGAATTGAGTGTTTGTTTTATCAAAGCTGTAAGTAAATCTCAATTTTGTTTTTGATACCTGTCACATTTCTGGTATTATAAAAAACATTTATGCTTAATGAATCCAGAGACAAAACCAGACAAACCCAGAGATGTCAGATCCCCCAGCTGACATCTGGGACAAAGGGGTATTTTGTGCACACAGTGCTAGAAAGTTCGCTGAGGAGCTGGGCACAGAAAAATAAATTATACAAAGAGCTATGAGGTAATAGAAGCAAATGAGAATATATGGCACATTGTGCCTTCTGTGTATTAGGACCATTCTACCTGAGGCACTCCCCATGGTGTGTACAAAGTCTGTACTTGTAGGGTCAGGCATTGGGAAACAGTTGTGCATGGGGCCAGACTCTGATCTGTCGTGAGCCTTTTGATTTTCTTTAGTGGGACCAGGTTCTAGAGCTTGGTACAGCAGAGTCACAAGTCCTGGGGAGTGCTTGGGGTGCACAAGAAACTGTTTTAAGTTCTTGACTTGGTTGATGCCTCAGACGTGCAATTTGGGATATATCATTTAACCTCTCTGGGTCAAATTCTGCTCAGGAGCACTAGATTAAATCTAGAGTCACTCACTTGAAGCCATGTGGCAAAGCTGAACCTGTCACCAGTTAAACATGTCTCCACTGGTTGTCTGAGGGCTCAGGGCTTTGAGAAATGGGACCAGTGCATGAATGACTCCATGTTCTCCAAGAACACTGCATTTCAGCCTGATTTTGTTTGAGGGGTGGTCTGGTGACTTGGTATACCTTACGCAATATTCCTCTGGACTTTTAGGTCTGGTGTCCATTGTACCCCTAAAGGATAGCTCATGAAGGATTGGAATCTTTTGGTTTTGTTTCTTGTTTTCACCTGCTTAAATCTGAACAGTGATTCAGGCAGTAGTGAGGAATGTCCCACAATTGAGCTAAAGCCACAGTTTTGTTCACTCAGACGTCTGTAAGGTCTGAGCACAGGTCTCTGAAGAGAAAAGTGAAATTCTGGGATAACAAGCTCCAGGGACATCTTACATCTGCTTGATGTAGGAAATAGTAAGTAAAGCAGCATTCACTGGCCCTTGAGGTTAGTATTCTGTATTACACATTCTAATAGATGACATTTCATGTGACCCACATGCACTGAGTGCAGCTGGGATGAGTTAGATTTCTGTGCCTGAGGCTGCCACATCTCCTACATTCTTAAATTAATGCATACTTTTGAAGTGGGGGGAGGGCTGGCGCTGAAGCATTCATTCAAAAGCAGCAGTAATATCTGTACCCGCTTTAAAGAGGAATTAATTTTCCTGGAGGCATTGATCTTGTGACGCTTACTCAGAGATGGTTTCCCATCACACAGTGATGTCAGCAGGATCAAGCCAGAGAGGATTCCTGGCAATGCCAGTCAGGGAAGCCTAAACAGGGAGGAACACTGTATGGGATGCTATAGCAAGCACAGGATGTGTGGATAATTCCGAGAGAAGGAGAACAGAGTCACAATTTAGTATTTTGATCTGATACACACTCATGATTGAATATGATTGGGTGGGAGACCTTCTACTTAGCAGACTAAAAAGAGAACTTTTACTTTCCTGATGCAGAGCAGTGGTTTTTTTTCTTTGTGTTAGTGGGAGAAAGGTGACAGAAATGATCTGTTGTAGACGCAGTGAGTCAGAGAACTACAGCTTAGTTTGGGGGCCCTATGTAGACCATCACTGGTGATATGAGCTTGCCTTAAACCAAAGCAAATGAAACCAAACCCAACCAAATCCCAAATCTATGAATTACTTTGATCTGTCTACCTTCAATTAAGAAGACTGGATTGTTCCAGGTTTCCATTAGAAGTTTAACATGCTTATCAACAGGCAGGTTTGGTTTCCCATAGTGTTAACCCAGCTGTATAGCATCACTCTGCTGGGCTGCAGAAAAATGAACTGGCTATATACCAACACTGTAAAAAGTAATACTCCTCTGGAGAGCAGGTCTAACTTTACAGGAATAAGGAAGGTGAGGAGGAGGTGGTCTTTAGTTGCTGTGTTCCATGTCCTAGTTACATAACCCCTCCTTACTTAAATCAAGACAGTGTCCAACTCTAAATGTGTGCTACAGATTGGAACAAAAGCACAGGGGTCTGCCCAGTTCAGTGCTGTGGGAGGGTGCACAAGGAGGACAAGTATTTAAACAAATAATCTTACCATAGACCTGTCTCTTACAACACACAGACCCACTGTAACTGCAAAATTACCCTCCCACATCCTGCTAAACTGTAGCCAATAGCCCTTGGCTTCTTTCACCTGGCTAAGACTTTTATAGAAAATTTTACCCAGTGAGCCAACCGTGAACTAGGCCTTCAGGAGACCAGGCCTTAAGAGTAGGCAAAAAAGGTAACTGGTGACTTCAGTGCTGAAGTGTCTTCTGAAAATGGGTTGGTGGTTTTGCTTCAAATGTAGGCTTGCTACATTGAGGAGTGCAATGCTTAAATAGGTTTCCAAAATCTAGGCCAAATGATAATGAGCTCTGTCTTATGCTGGGGAAAACAAATAAAAGGAAGTGAAATGCTAGATGTCTTTATGATTCTAGTCAACATCAAAAGCATGTTCCTCACTTAGACCAGACAAATAACTAAATAAATAGGATGTTTTACTTTTTTTGAGTAATATTCAAGAAATGACATGGATTTCTTGAATTTTCCCAGGAAGGAAAATCAAATTGGACAAAATCCTCACATAAACACTCCCATAAGCATTTTTACATGCTCATATTTAATGCACTGACTCGTTTCAGATATTTTTGTAAAATTTTTGCTTTATTATAGTCAGTGGCTTGGCTCTTCTTTGGTGAAGGAGGGCCAGGGACTTCCCTACAAAGCTTGAACCCATAGGACACTTCAATGACCTTCTCATGTTATGTACTTCCTTTCTCATACTGCCTTTTTAAACATGTAGATGCCTGCCTCTGCTGTGATGGGGTTAGCTCGGCAAATCTGGCATAGGGCTTAGGAGTTCTGTATAGTTTAATTATCCTTGTTCACACCCCTCTGGTCAAGCCTGGCTGGTAAATCGGGCCCATCTGTTCTCTCCAAAAGATGTAATCAAATAGCTTTAGCAAAGAAAATACACCCCAGAAGTGCTACAGGCACTTCTTGCTTTCAGCCTGCTGGCAGTCTCATTGAAATCAATAAAAAGGCTCCCACTGACTTCAGAAGGAAAATAATTTCCTACTCTGCAACGTCTGTCTGAGGATACTCAAAAGAAGCAAGGTCAGGCTTTATCTTAAAGTTACTTATATAAATAACTTATTACAGGGTTAATAACTGATGACAATTCTTACAGAGCCCAAAAGGTCAAAGGGTTGCTTACAACAACTGATAAAACACCCTTGACTGATGTTCTCACAGCATCCATGATAAATGCTGCTGATAGGCATATCACGCTTATCCATCAGTCTTTCATGAACTGTGTGTAAATGACATGATGTTATAAATCTCAACTAGCAAAACAAGTAACTTTTGTGTCAGAAAGCTGTGCACAAAATTTGGAAACTCAAGTCACTTTTGACCTCTGCAGAACACTTGGTTGGTGGATTGAATGTTACTTCAATTGTGAAATATATTTTTGGGTGAATATGAGATGGGAAGCCCCTTGGCTGGAGCATAATGTGTCATTAGAAAGACAACTTCTTCTCTTAGCTTTACCATTGTTAAAAAAAGAGGGGAGTGGGGGGGTGGGTAGTGGGACAACTGATTTCAAACAAAAATACAACAAATGACAGACAAGCCTTGAGAACAGACAACAGGTTTTGCCACATATTGGCTGTTGTTTTCCCTCATCTCCAAATTTGCTCTTAAAAGTGAGTGTGAAGCTGTTATGTGTGTCTGTTATAAAAATAGTCATCATCTGTCTCTTACCATGGATGCTAGATTTTCTTCCTTGAACAGATATGGTAATTTTTTCCCCCTACTGTGCAATAAACTCTGAGGTTATTTGTGAAGCACTCTTAACTTGAATCCTGTCTTGCTGGGAATAGTTTATATGGAATCACCTCTTTGAAGTGCCAATAGTACGCTGCTGGACTCAGGCCCTTTGTCTTCCTTGGCAAAGCAGTAGCTGCATTCCAAATCTCAGTGTCAAAGTAAGGATGAGGATCCTGATGATGCAGGAATCTGGAGGCGGCTGAGGGAACACTGACTTTGACTGACACTGACTGTGACTCTACACCAAGCTGGGGGGCACCAAGGCTTTGGGAGGTGGTGGTAACCAAGATGTCTTCTGTTCACAGAGCACCTGAGATAGATTTGATTGGAAAGTGCTTGTTTCAGGATGTAAATTCCTCTCTGAAGTGTTGGCTCAGCACCTAGGTCATTAATCCTCCCTGGGTTCAGATTACACCCCTTGGGGTCACTTTCTGAAGGCTGCTAGTAGCTAGGAGAGCTCACAGAATTGTGTTGGTTTTAGGAATGGCTCCAGTAATGCCCTGGCAGCTCTTAGTTTGCCTTGGGTTAGGACAGAGAAGGATGCATATTACAGGGACTTCCATCTCTTTCCTGTCTCCCCAAGAGAATTTCATGGCTGTGGCAGAGAAAATTATTATATGCGTGAACTGTACAAGAGAGAAATGTACCCCAGAGACACAGCAAAGAGTGGTAAAATGTATTTATTGTTATTTACTGCCTATAGTCAGCATGTTTTTTGAAACAGTGATGTTCAGAGGGACCTGTTCCTTTTCCCAGTCTTCTGGCCCAGAGCACTCCACCGTCTTGCATTTGACTTGAATAATTCATAAACCAGAAAAGAGATACTGCCTTTGTGCACCAGAAATCTGCCAAGACTGCAGTTATACTTTCCTAGAGACACCTCATCATAACTTTTCATACTTTGACCAAGACCAAAGCCCGCAATAGTTCTGCATAATTGCTCTTTGCAAAGCCTCCTCCCCGAAGAGTGAACTTATCGCAGATCGCAGACAACGGCGCTTCGGAAAGAAAATCAATGCTGCCCTCCCGCGGCCTCGGGCTCTCCATGCCCAGAGGAAGCTGCAAACATCCATCAGCCGCTCCGCATGGTTTTCCTGCTCTGACGGGAGAAAGGAGAGAGAGCCACGGGGCAATGGGATTTCCACAGTGGGGTTTTTCACACCTCCTCGCATTCTGACACCTAAATTAGGTGAGTCTGCAGTTTAGTCTGTGTTTGGAGCCTCATCTAGTAAATCAAAGAATAGCAGCAGCTTAACTGAATTGTCTGTCATTGCCCTTTGGGGGAACTTGTTTCCCTTGAGTAGATGGTGAACTCAAGTCAGTGTAGAGGCAGGAACCTGAAGGGCCATTGGTGCCTGCACAGCATCTGGGCAATGACAGTGCTGGCCACAACTAGGCTTCCCTGAGTACCATTTTTAATCTGCGTTGCTTATTTAGGACTTCTCAGTGACTGGATAAAGAAGATGGTGGTTCTTCTAGAGGCCTTGCTGTCTCATTTATCTTCCCTATTTCACACAAGTACACCCATTCCTTGTACTAAAAGTCTCCAAGCCACTTCTGATGACCTGTGTCTGCTGGCCACTGAGGGCCAGAGATGCCTGTACTGCTATAATGAGACTTTAGCGAGGGAGGATTTTTAGTGCAGGAATGTCCAGACAACAGCAGTTGTAGATGAAACAAGTATGCTATGCTGGGTGACAGCTGGCAAACTGGGGAGGTGGCAATGGCTTAAACAGAGCTAGATTCTGTACTAAGTTTAAGTCTGGACTAACCATCCTGAAATAAGAAAAGTAACTTTGGACTGACTCCATTGCATTGCAGAGCAGAAATTGGCTTTGTGAGTACATTAAAAAATGCAACAGATGAAGAATTTCGGAAAAGTTTAATACAGACAGAGTGAAATCTAACAGCTACAAACAACTTTTTCTTCTTTTTTTTTTTTTTTTTTTTAATAGTAGCATTTCTGGGTCTGGCTTCTTACATCATAATTCTCTGTTTTTAGAGGACTTTATGGATTTGCTTTTCAAAAAGAGGCCCAGACCTTGTTCTCATTTGCACCATCATATGCCTGCCTGTTTCAATGTAGTTCAGCTCTACTTGAGCCTGCACAAGCAAGATAAAAAAAAATGCAACTGGGGTTATTGTAGCTGAGCAACAGGTGAACCAAGAGGCATACTGGTTTCAACTGACACCTGAAATGACTTGAACGGGAAGATACTGGGCTGATTTCTGTCCTCATACACTGATCTTGCTAACATCATCATGTGAGGGTGTGCACTTCTAAGGGTAACATTTGGCATCTCTTGCCTCTTCCCCTCCCACAGCTTCATAGTTGAGAAGGGTAGCCAAGAGTCATGGAGAATTGTTATAGAGGACAAGACTGTTCTTGCAGGAGCAAGTTGTCTGTTTTTTTTACAGGGTTTAATTTTTCTCAAGTGTGACATTCATAGGAGGAATAACAAAGCCGAAGCGATATATTACTTATGCTGAGAGATGGCTGGAAAGGTGTGTCGGTGCTGAAGGACCATACTTGTAGCAGATTATAAAGCATTATATATAGTTAGGGTTATAGTTAAGAGTAACTCTAGTTAAGAGACTTTTGAAATAAAAATAGCACATTAGCCACGTGGATGCTGTGTACACTCTGTATGTGGACACTGGCCTTAAGAGCAGAGAACAAATCTATAATACCCCAGCTTGCTGCTGGCAACCATCTAATGGGACCATGAAATGAGTTACTTGCCTTGCCTTAGCAAGCCAAGTCTCACCTGGCTCTCCCTACCTCCTTCTCCAGTGCCTACAGATTCTGATGAAACTCAGCATGTGTTTCATGATGATGATACTATTTCTCTTCTTCCAAAGCACCATCTTTCAGGAAAAAAAAAAAAAACAAAACCCACATCTGCTAATACCCTCTGCTAAAACCCCAGCTTTGGTTTGCAAAGGAAGGGAGGCTTTGCTGAAATCGGTGGTGCTGTGCTGGTTTGTGCTAGCTGGTGCTCTGTAGCAGTGAGGTTATGGGAATTCAGAAATTCTCAGGAAGGGAAAATTGAGACAGATGTCTCCCCTGTTGTTGTTAATACCGTCTGACCTTTTTTCCTGTACTTTCTCCTGTGTATCATTTGGCATGTGAGCACTACAGCGAAGAGGAGGGGAAGGAAGTATCTATAATGGGCTCTTTCTTGAATTGAGCTAGATGAGGTGGCTGGTTTTACGCTATAGAAGACTGTAGATTTCACGCTGTAGACTTTGCTCTCGTATTTGGCCCTCCCTTAAACTCTGGATTTGGCTTAGAAAGGACTGAAAGGGAGGTATCAGTTTATACTTTTTTAACTCTCCTCCAGCATAGTCTAAATGCTTGGGTCAGGATTTTACTGCAACTCAGGGAGTGCTAAGACTCTCTTCCTATCTTTTAAAACAAAAGCCACCACAGTATATCAGTAGGCTATAGGAAAACCACTAGATATTGTAAGGCCCGAGTTAATGCCATAAGAGCTGGCAAAGCTGTCCTCTTGTGTGCGGGGCAACAGCTTGCTAGCAAAAGCACATCTGGCTATGGCTCTAACCGATGCACAGCTGACTCTGGGGAGGAAAGAAGCCTTTCATGAGATTTGCCTCTGGGTTGTAGTGCTTATGACCTCAGTGAGCACTCTGTTTGTTGAAGGTTAAATCCTATCTTTCCACTTGTCCTGGATGCTATGCATTTTTTTTTTTTTTCAGGTAATGTGCCTTAAATCCATGTAGATGCACATGGCCATGATGAGTAATCTTGCTGGAAAAGGTTGAAATTGCTTTGTCTTTGATGCTTCTGATATGACACAGATTGTTTGCAAGACACCAAAGAGTTATGTTACCAGAATGTTGGGAAACAAGGAGAGATTGACTCCTGAGTGCTAATGTAAAGATATGGTCTTTGTAACGTGAAACAGTACTAAAACAATCAGTGTGTCAGCCATTACGTGTGAAGTTATATAACAGCATTTTTATTCTCTTGCAGGGCTGCTGAATCAGGTCCTCAAACACACCAGTGACTTGTGGAAGATGTCTTTGGCATGCAGTGCCTGAGAGCAGAGTGTGGCTCTTGCAGCATAAATAACAATAGTGGGACAGTGTTGTAAAATGAACAGGAACATAACTGAGGTGCCTATAGAAGACTTCAGGAGAAAGACAGCAGAAGTGAGGGCTCTGTGGCTATAGAAATCCTTGGTTGTACATTAGCATGTCAACAGTTTGTGATTGTTTTAATTTGGAACCCGTGAAGCTGAACACAAGAGGTCTCATCAGTTCACAGATGGGAAGTGCTTCATGGATAGCATTTGGCTTCACTTGGTTCTTTGGCAGTCAAAAGCCTTTCTTCCCTCCTTTTCACAAAGTCATAGATAGCTGTGTTTGGAAGGAGCCTCTGCAGGTCTTCTGGTCCAGTCCCTTGCGCAAGCAGAGCCACTATGGGCAGGCTATGAAGGGCCATATCCAGTCAGATTTTCCATATCTCCAAAGATGGAGACGTCAGAGCCTCCCCAGTCAGCCTGACCTTGCCTCCCCAGCTCCATCCCCAGCCTCTGTGCACTCCTTGCTTCAGTCAGTAGGTGTCAGCGCGCTCCAGCCAATGCTCCCGGGGTCATCAGCCTGTCTCCGGGGCATCCTGCACGGAGAAAACCCTGGTGTGAAATCTAGAGGAAATATGAGGCAAATGAGTGGAACATAGAGTGCAAGAATGGTAATGTGGCAGAGAGAAGGGATGTTTGGGGGGATTTTCCTCGGTGAGTCAGAGTAACGTCACAAATTACGTCTGTGCCCTGTTGAAAGCTGCAGGATAGTTTTCTAACTGGTTAAAACATACTGAGCTCCTTACCTTTTTAGCACTCTAGACAAGTCCCCAAGGTGTTTTAGACAAATTCACTCCCTCTTGACTTTACTGATACAGTGTTTTCTTGGGCAGATGGCCTCATCTAACTGGTCTTGGTTTGCTCATCTGTAAAATGAAGCTGAAAATAATCACCCACTGGTGTCCCAGGGGCACAGCACAAGTTACTTGTTTCACACTTGACTCAAATGGTTAAAATGCTGTAGAAACACAGCTATTATGCCCTGGGATGGGGACGTCTGTCTAGTGTCTGCTCTTATGCTCTTTGGATTGACCCTCAAAAATAACAACTTTGCCAGCTTGGAACGACAGCTGACAAGTCATGTTAGGGAACAATACTGCCTGTTAGAAATGAGCTTTGAAGACCATGATGACTGTCTCTTGAGATCTAGATTAAGTAATTCAATGGGTGCAGGTACAATCAAATTGCCTTGCATAGCTGCTCTGCTCTGTGCTGGAGGTGGCTGTATATAGCAGGTGATTGATATGATTTAGTGTGCAAAACTCAGTCTCTGAGTTGTTGAGTTAAAGGAATGGTGGTGGCAGTGCCAGATTGAGTAAGAGGTGGATGGGACTTTGCATTTGGCCCTGCTAAGTGCTCTCCATGTTACCTTTGGGGAATCAGTGCACAGTGGTGGTGGTCTGGAGGTGAGCTCTGGGGTGTGAGCTAAAACAAGCAAGGAGAGGTTCTCAGATCCTGCTCTTCAAACTAGAGACCATTTTTTTTATATGGTGAATGAGGTGTTGTATTGTGACACAATGATCAAGCTGGTCACCAGAGAAAGGAACTGAACACAGGTCTACTTCTTTTTAATGACTTGTAGGGAGCCAAGGTCTGGCAGCCCTGGGAACAGGAGGCCTAAACACTCCTTCAGTCTTTTGATTTAGGCATCCTAGAAATATAAGTCTCTCAAAGATGCCACAGTAGGTGGTCCAACTATAGCCTTTAATCCTTCTGTGCCTCAACTCTCTCTTTTTAAAGATACAGATAGGGAAACTTTGCAGTCTGAGCTGGCAGTATAAATATCTCAGGGACCGTGATATATTCTGGTATCTTGTTACTGTGGTGGCAAAACAGATAGGCAGAACATTACTATTTACTATTAAATTTCCAGAGCTGTCTTTTGAAACAAGAGAGTGTGTGTTTTGGAAACAGAGTGAGGGAGGGCTAGAGACAGAGGAATCTTGCTCAGCCTGGTTGTGGGTCAGGGAATGGGCAAAGAGGCTGCTCCCAATCTGCCTCTCTGGTTATGGAGCCGTGTTGATAGATTTTGGGGTGGAATCTTGTCTGGCTGCTGCTGTACTACGGAGCTCTGAAGTTCTGGAGCTGGGGAACAGAGGTATCAGGAAGCCTGTCAAAAAGTACTAGGAAACCTTCATCTGCTCAAGTAGCTTTCCTAAAATAAATTTTTTAAAAAAGCAGCATCTTCTGGAGATATATCTTGCCATTTCTAAGCATGAAGGCCAAGTACAAGTCACAGAGACTTTGAGGTCCTGCAGCAGGGCTCTTACAGTGCCTTACAGGCAGCACTTTGGAGCTTTACAGTACTGTACTGTACCCTATAGAAGGCATGTGATTAATCCACTTAACTTGTGGGCACCAAATGATTTAAGGAGAGAAAGGATCTAATAGAGGTCTTAGAGCTTCAAGCGGATTTTCTGGCAAACCTAGGCATTAGATTTTTCATACAGAGATTAGTTAGATTACTTTGCAGAAATGGATATTAGAAGACTCAGGCATAGTCAAAGGAAGACACTAGGAAGGGATAGTGTAATTGCAATATTTTTTTTCATGAGGTGTGGGAAGATAAGAATGTATTTTAGGAGGCAGAAGGCAGATATATTTTTTTTTTTACTGAGGAAAAAGGACTGTGCTTTGAGAAGCCATGTTATTAGAGGGAGAGAAATGGAGGATATGTAGAAATAAAAGGCTCTGAGACCAGAAGAATACAGTTATGAGGAAGATGTGTAACCAAGTGGGTAGCAATTTAGCAGTGAGAAAAAAGATGTCTGCATATACAATAGATGAGTCTTACTTTTTATTTAAAATTTTCTTTGGATAACATGGAAAAACCACAAAGGTGGTCTAAAACAAAACAAAACACTTGTTTGGTTCTGCATCTGATACAGAGTCCTCCAAAATCTGCTTTGAAACTGAGGGATCATTTTATCCTTATCTCGGTAACAGTTCTGCAGTTTGAGCAGTTGCTGGCAGTTCTTCAGCCCAGCCACTGAGGCTGACCGAGCTAGTGTTCTTCAGCGAAACTGCACCAATAATCTCTGAGATGTTGAAATGTTCATGGTGTAGTATATACATATGCACATACTCACTTATCTGATGAATATTTTCCACTGGAATCGGTGCTGTCTTTCTTTCCCAATGGTAGGGCAGGCTGAGAGGTCTTCCTCTGGCTCCTCCATGGCCTGCCAGCTGCCTAGAAGGTGAGGTGAAGGTGCGGGAGGTGGGAAGATTTTTGGAAACCACCTCTGTAGCCTGGATCCAGCAAACATCAGTTGTAAGTCAGGCTCAGCAGAGGGAGCCTTGGGTTCAGTCTTGGAGATGAGGAAAGGAACAGACAATGCAGTTCAGAAAGCAGAGGTTATTTTCATTTTTTTTCTCTCACCTAGGACCCTGAGATTGCTGTTGGGCTGGAGGATGTCTAGGCAGTATCACATACTTCCACTATGTGCCTGTATGTCTGAATGGTTTGTGTTGTACTTGCAGTTTATGATGCACTTAGAGCCTGCCCTTGTGACGCTGTGCTACAAAATAACTCTCCCACCACATCTCTGGCCTTGATGTCATTCTTCTAGCAACAGGAAGATATGAAGGAGGAGAGCTCCATATAGGGGCACTTTTGTTTTGTCCAAACTTGTTTGCCCTACGGTTTAGTTATAGTACTTGGAAATTGTCCAAACATCCTGCTGCCTGGCATTGGCTTTGCCACTAAAAAGCTGGTGTGTCCTGGTTGGGGAGGGAGGTGTTTCTCTTATATGGCAGCTCCTGAATGGCCTCCCTGTGTTAAATATTAACTTATTGTTTCTGATCTTACAGGTCTTTTTATGACATCTCCTACTTTTGACACACAAAGAGAGCATTTGGAGTGTAATGTGAATTCTCTGTTCCTGTCTGTCCTGTTAACTTTCCGATTGAAAAGTCAAGCTTTTGCTTAAACTTGTATTTTTTAGAAAACACTTGCTTTCCTCATAAAATATTTTTGGTCAAAATCTAGCATTTCACAAACTTTGTCTGAAAGGCTTTCATTTTTGAGACATTGTGTGAAAGCATTTTCTCCTCAAGTTAACAGTTGGGGTTTTTCAACAACAATTAGAATTTTATTTTGGAAACTTCCTGTTTTCCCAAGAGTTTTGTGTTTAAGCAGCCGAAGTGCCCAGCCTTAGTTCAACAAAAGCTGTTCATGTGCCAGGCCAAGCAGGCAAAGGACAAGATGGACAGCAGTGGTGCCTTTGTGGCTGCTCAATGTTCGGGAGAGTAACTGTTAAGCAAAGATGGCTTTAGAACATAAACAGCAAAGAACCATTATTTTTTTTTCTGGTGGTGTATGTTGTGAAAAACCTTTCCATCTTCTTTATCCTAGAACTTCAAAATCTAAAACATTTTCGGGTAGATTTTGAGGTTTTGTTTTTCATTTATGTGTCTTTGACTTAACTGAGATGAAGCAGTTATTAAAAGCTGTGTCAGCAGCAGACAAGTGGTGAAACCCCGTTCCAATGTATCAGACATGATGTTCTTGTGAGCTCCCTTTCTGTTTTCCTCTCTTCTCACACTTTTTTTCTTTGCAGTGAATGAGAAGCCTTTCCACTGCAGGGTCTCAAGTTGAGCTTTGGTGCAGCAACGTTGCGACTTGAGCTAAAACTGGTTTACCTGTTCAAGCAGGTAAGAAGGAAGAAGACAAGCCCTATTAGAAAATGTATTGGTCTGACTATGAATTTAAACACAATTTGCCATGTAATTGGATTCTCTCTTTAAAATACGCCAGCTGGTAAAAGACTAGCTCTAACAAGGACTTGAGAGGCATCACAGCAAATTACAGTTTATAAAGATCTGTTGAAGAACAAGCGAGTTCTCTAATGGTGCTGCCTGGTCTGCTGGGGCATATGGAGCACTTCCCAGTATCTGTCATCATCTCTTTTTGCAGAAACACAGAGTAATAAGCTCAAGGAACCACTTGTGAAACTCCACTAATGGAATAGGGTGGAGTTTCTNATAATAAGCTCAAAGAACCACTTGTGAGGCTGTCTCATGTACAGATATGACCTAATGGAATAGGGTGGAGTTTCTACCCTTAAGTAATAGCATCCATGCCAATGTGGCTACTTTGGTGGATAGATCTTGCAGAGGTTTCATCCTTAATCAGAATAAGTTATGGGCATGACCCTTTTGGGCAATTGCTGACCCACAAGGACAGTAAGTATGCCCAAATGTGTGTAGGAGGAAAAAGGGACCTTGAAGTCCCTGCCTCATTCCCTCTAGAGTAATCCTATTTGATTTTCCATGCACACACATCAGATCTGCTCATCTGACCATGGCAGCCCTCTGAACTTGAACTGGCCAAGCCTATGGACTAGAATCATCATGGACACTCTTATCTGGGCTGGCATGTGGCTCATCTGCTGGACAGAGATGACTTCATGGTGTTCCCTCCTGCATATAGAAAACTACCATGGATTTCTCCCATATGACATGTAAAGTCAGGACATTGAGTTGAGCTGTATGAAAAACAAGAATTTCAGAAGCATTGTTTAGATAAGTAGAAGTGAATAGCATTTTTCCAAAGTGCCTCCCAGAGCGTATCTCTGACAGCCCTTCATGCATCTGCACTGCTTCTGCTCTCCTACCAACCCAGCAGATGTGCAGCATAGGGATGCCTTTGAATTTCACCCATGTGAGTCCAAAAAATAAATGTTTTTTATGACTGACTTGGACAAATGTGCACCCTTGACTTGACCTCCAATGACTTATATACCCCCTGATATGTGTGCACTGATGGGCAGACCTCCCATGTTGGTGTGTTGGTTGGCAGTACAGAGGCATCTGTTTAAGAGCTCGGCACAGATGAACCATAGTTTATTTCTTGTTGCAAATAACCACAGACTCGTGTAGCATTTAATTAAGGCACACTAGTAAATCCTTCAAACAAAGAAAGGCCCTGCAGGCAATGACAAATGGTGCTCAGCATCTCTGAGTGGGCCAGGCTATAAGCAGAGCTGGCACAGAAGCCATATAGCCTTATTGCTTTGGTGTGAAGAACATACCAGGTGATGTGAGTTTGGGTCCAGGGCTACAGTAGTACAGTCATCCAACTCCCAAACTGACCCATAAGTGACAGCCATGTAGATGAGTTGCCACTGAAAATCCCTGAGTTGAAGATCAAATCGCTCTCTGGTTCACAGTGTGAAGGTGTGGAAACCATTACTAGGAGATTGACAAGAGCACTGCAAGGTGAAGAGCAGTGCGACCACCAGCCCAAATGAGTTTCTTTAGCCATGTTGACTACCATGGGTGAAGAGGATGGGCTTGAACCATCAATATCCTCAGCTGCCTGCAGTGAGAGTAGCCCCACTGGGTACCCCTGAGGGCTGTCAGGGCTCTTTTATGTCCCTACCTTGGGAGAGAAGGCCAAGGCTTTTGCCTGAAAGATATTTCTGGTGTGTGTCCCTGCTGCCCACGGCCCGAGAATGGTGTGGGAGTATTTCACGGCATCAGCAAGGGAAGAGGGAACAGCTGGGAGATAGATGCCACTTCTGTGGAGTGGTGGTGGGAAGCTGTGAGCTGTTGAGGGTGTTTGGCCAAAAGCCTGGTGTCTGTGTGAAGTGTAGCCGTTGGTAGGCCATTTATCATGCACTGTGCAACCAGCCACCAATCAACAGCAATTACTGGTTTTTTATAGTTTCCAAACAATGTTAGTTGCAAGCTGTGTTTGCTGTCATAACGTACAAAACAGACAGTTAAAGAGTGAAGAGGGAAAAAAAAAAGGCTTAGCAGGGATTTTGTGCTTTTCCTTTAAAGTTAACAGGTGTTCCTGGTCACCCTGCAAAACCACAGTGAAAATATCTGCATACCACTGATATGATGCAACTCCAAACCAACCCCTGTGAAGAAAACCCCATCCTTTGCTTTTGTTCTGTAGAAATGAATGGGAAAAAAAAAAGAATAGAAAAAGAAAAAGCTTCAACTATGGGTTTTCATAATGATAGAGTGCGAGCTTTCACCACCATCTCAGTTTTGGACAGCATCTGATGCAGGCTCATGGAGACAGGGGGCTGTTATTAGAGCTGCGTGAATAATCTACAGCAAGTGACTGAATGGAAGTGTTTGGCCGTTTTTTTTTCTGTTTGCAAACTATCTGTGAGCCTGCCTGGATGTTCTTGAATGTGTTTGTTGTTTGAAATAATGCTGCCCATAATTTCTGTGAATAATCATTTATTTGTAGCTGACTTACGAGCATTTAGATGGTCAAAATGTCATTTCTGTTCCATAGTTACATGAGTGCAACCCTGAGATTTCCACCAAGAGTACCCACAGACAGCAGTGATAAATTCACTTCCTATTAAAACCTACTGAAATCTTTTTGGGAAATGTATGTTCATCTGCAATATTTGTGTGGAAAAAAAAAGAAAAATAACAACAAAAAAGAGAAAGAATGGGGAAATGTATCTAAAAAGCAGTTCTTTGTACAGCATTAACATTTTTTCCCCATGATTCTTTCTATGGCTAAATGGATGATTTAAAATTTTATGGTTTGCAGTCTGGAACCACTCAACCAAAAGTAAATTTTCTTAGAAGATTTCTGCTGTAGCCAGATGCAGTCCTCTGGTCCTCCTGCTCCAAAATGATGCCTGTGTGCTGTAGTCCAGATCTGGACTCTAGAAGCTATATACTGAAACACCTCAGTCTCCAGCTACCCATGGGCTGTTCAAAGGCGAAGAGAAGAGCTCATCGTTTGGTTTCCTAGCAGGGCTATCCCTGGCATACAGGGTCACCCTAGTTGTCAGGCTGATAGTATTCTCAGCAGAACCTACTGCTGCATTCTTTCTCCTAGCTACAGGTCTGGGCACCAAGAACCACCGGTGTGGCACTCGGCTCAACTTGGATCAAACGACTGCAGTTTCACGAGAAGCGAGTGTACCATTTCCAGAAGGGGCCTGGTGTACCAGGAATGCTTGCCATGGGTTCATGGGAGTAAGGCAAAGACAAGGCAAACATCTCGCACACATGCCTCCCAAGCCACCAGAGCTCATGGGGATGTACCTGGGCAGCAGGTGACAGGGTTTTGTAATCTCCTTACCCTCCAAAAGAAATGGATATGTACTCAGTGCCCAGAGCACTCCAAGCTCTGCCCTGTTGCAGCCATATGGCTAGTAGCATTCAAGCCAGGTCTTTGGAAGCCAACAAGGTCTGTGAGGAATTTCTGTGGCAGCAATGTTGAACTGCTACCTATCTGCCCAGGCAGGACTAAGGGAGCTTTATAGAGAAAGGGATGGCCTAGGAACAGCTTTTGTGTTTGTTATCATCTGTAGCCCTTCGGTTACCTAGTATGGTTGGATGGTCTTGTGATAAGGACACCTCGAAGGATAAATTGCATGGGCATATTAAGGAAGAAATAGTCAGTACTATACACAGGCAAAGTGCCTCCATCCCAGTTCAACACTTATTTTCAAGGGAAGAAGTTGGGTTTTTTTTTTTTGCAAATGATCTAGTGCAGCAATCCGTTTGAGGACTCTGAAAAATGTACTTCTTCAATTTCTTTAACACAGGCTTTTTGTTTACCCATTGCACTCCGAAAAAATACATACAACAGAAAATGATTTTTTTTTTTTCCTGCAAGTATTTCCCAGCTCCTGAAGCTTCTGTTTCCAGATAGTTCTTCTCTGGACTATTATATGTATGTAGGCATTTTTCAAAATACTACATGTCTCTTGGCACATCACAGAGCAGTGTGGGCTGCCAGCTTTTTGCATCTATGTCATGAAAACTCTAGGCAGATCAATTCTCAGAAGTGAGGCTGTCCTCTCTCTTGCGTGCCAGGTACCCCCAAGAGCAATGGATTTTGTCACATTTTAAAGTGATGCTTTCCGATACCTTACACATTTCTCAAACACAATAATGTTAAATCAATATCACTGAAAATTTCCATTGCTGCCTCGTTATCTATGAGCTGCTTAGGAAGCTAAATGGGCAGCAGGAGATGAGTAAATGACAGATAAATCTAAAACAATGTGGACTGTTCAGGAGATGACATGGCCTGTGACATTGTACAAGTCACTTTCTTTCCCTTCTCAGCCTCTGTCTTTAGCATTTAAACCATAAACATTTGAGTTTTCTATAATAGATTAATAAGGAAAAAAAAACCCTATTCTTTCTTTCACTCTTTCTGCTCTCTCCCTGGCATTTGGCTGAGTACTTTCACACCCTTTTTTTCCTTCTGCTCCTCACTGGGGCTCATTTACTGCCCCTCTATTCCTCCCATTCCTTTGTCTTGTTTTCCCTTCCCCAGGTAGGTTTTAGTGGAGAGGAGTCTTTTAAGGGAGAGAACATCTGCCCAAGGAACCTGTGACTTGTACAGACTGAAATGAAAGTTCCACTGAAGGCGAGGCTTTTTTTTGTGGCAAATGAAAACAAAAATAACTTTTTCTCATATTATTGACATTTTTCAGTGGGTTTTGTCATATGTAGAGTGAAGTAAAGCCAGAATTTAGGCTTTGACTATTGAAAAGTTTTGATGAAAATTTGACAAACTATTTTTTTTTTCAATTCTCAAATTAAGGAAAATAAGAAAAACTATTATTTAAAATAATATTTCCAGCACAGCTTCCCCCTCCCCCTGCCTATTTTTTGGTCAAAGAACCATTTTTTCCACTTGCACTAATTCAATACAATCTTTTTGTTTCAGAAGCTGCACTGCGGTAACATTGAAAAAAAAAAGGAGACCAGAACTGGCTGATTTAATGCTTCACTCGTGGCTCTTTGTACCCTTTTCATTTCACTTCACCTTTCCTAAGCTACATGCTAGAGTATCCCAGGCAGTCTACAATTCTGCTTTAATACTGTGCTGTATAACTGAGTTATAGCTAGCCAAGGTTCATCATGTGATCACCATGCCCCACAGCCAGCTAATGGCTGATGGTGGAGGCTCATGTACACAGCTACTGTAGGATTTAGGCTAGCAGAGGAAAAAAATATATTAGAATTGTTCTCAGCCAGTTAGTCTGAGCGACCATCTGTGATTTTGTGCTCTATATGTTGTGTGTGTGGAAGGTAACAGAGCACTGGAATTGAGTTAGGCCTGAAAGAAAACAGTGTGAAAGAGTGGTAGCGATGTCCCAGACCACAAGACCAGTGCTTATACTGTGGACATATTCTCCAGACTTCACCCCTTCTCCTCATGCAAAGAAAATGAATTAATACAATTAATTAATTAATCAATTAATTTACAGAACCCCATGTTCTGCTTTTTTAAGTGATAAAAGGACTTGGGGTGATGCTTAAAAGTGAATGCTGGAAAGGGATGTGGTGGTGGGAAGTCTCTCATGAAGCTGTTGAAAAGGGCTGTAAAGGACTCTTGGACACGGCATTTCTGTGAGAGGAGAAAGATTTGTTTAAAAGCAGCATTCACTTGCACCTTAACCAGGCTGCTGGTGCACAGCCCATTTGTCTTTGCCTTGCTTCATCACACAGCAAGCTGTGCTGGGCAGGCTCTGTTAGGCTGTATTTTCATAGCGTCTAGCCTGATTTGAGCCTCTGCACCCCACCTTAGCCTTCAAAGACAGAGATGATACATGTTCCTCAAGAAAGAGAAAAGACATTGTTTCTGGGGAAAGTGGGATGTAGATTTCTTGGTTGTGACACTAAGGGATCTGGGGAGAATTGAAGTGGTGCACAGTCTGAGTCTAGGAAGCACAAGGATGCAGCAAAGATGAAGCAGGGGCTCACTATGAGTATGTTTTTAACAGCTGGTGATATTTAATAGATTTTTTGTTCAGTAGACTGAATTACCCCTAACACAGTCTTCTTTACACCAGTGGGTTAGGAAGAGTGCTTGAAAGAAGCTAGAGGTTACAGAGTCTTACCTAGTTCTTAAGCGATTAAGTTCATCTCTATTTCCAGCAAGGATAGTTATACCAGTGCCATTTTACAAAGAAATGAAATGCAAAGGATGAGCTGACTGGTTGGTTCTAGTGCCCTACAGCACTATAAGACCTTGATTGTGCTTGTGTCATGATTAGGTCACCAGGAAGGCCACACTCTTCTTTTTGGGTGTGATGGAGACTTGGCCTGAGATGTGTGCAGGGTCTGGCAGCACCCATGAAAAGGAGTTAATGATGGAGCTGGCAAAGTGACTATCTGCTTCCTTTTTATTAATTAAAGATAGGTGGTCACAGTAGGGCAACTCAGGCCAGGTGAATTAACCGCAGAATAAGCTTGGACTCTAATTCCTGCTAAGAATGACTGTGCTTCTTTCTCAGGGGTTACATGAAACTCGGGGAGATTTTGTATGTATTCTGAAAATGTTCTCAGTCCTTGTAACCTTAGGGTTTTGGAGCATGATCTGGAAATATAATAAAAATAAGATTTTGGTGGCTTTAGCTCCCATGACTTTGAGGCAGCATTTAAACCATGACCAATTCCAGTGTACCATCATCAACTCTTGCAACATCGTAAACTTAATATAAACCTAAAAATCACAAACTTGTGTCTTAAGTTGTCACTGGTTAGTTGGAGGCACAATCCTGAAGCAGAATTTGAGCAGATGGACAGGATGGTCAAGATCAAGATACTCCTTGTGTCTCTGTCTCCAGACTTTCTCTTCAGAGCCTGCCCCAGCATGGATATCTGTCAAGTGGGCACTTATGAAATGTCTAGCATAGGAAGAATCTGGCTTAGTTGCTCATGCTGCAATCTTCCCACCCAATGTACTTACATCTGGATAACAAGCTTTGGCATCGTTCTGATCAAGATTAGTATTCACATTAGTGTCTCACAAGCAAGAGTGAGGGAATTCAGGAGAAAAAAACATATTCCTCCAACTCCAAAAGACAAGGCTTTCTCTAGATAACTGTGATGAGTTGCTTACAGGCAAATGAAAGGAGCAGGTTTTAGCTTGTTCCCTCCCTCCTGAGGGCAGATGTAGTGTTAAATTGGCATAATTGGAAGTGGTGACAAACCAGAGGGCCAAGAGGCAGCGATGGTATGAGACATGTTTACACAGCAAAGGAAGAGGTGTAATTTCCATGTGTGCCAGCCTGAGCAATGAGAGCAGATAAGGGATAGCGACTGGGCTTTGGTGTGTGGTTGGGATGGGAGTCAGTGGTCCTTCAAAGTGTTGTGCCCTATGTGGTTTCCTGAACTAAAGGCTGCATGGCTCACCCTCACTCAGAGTTAACCATAACCTAGCTGGGTTAGGCTATACAGACATATTTTTATGTGTTGCAGCTCTGTCTCCAGTTATATATCAGCAGTTTTGAACTGCAGAGACAAAAATCAGTTGCTGCAATGTTCTTCCTGAAGACCATCTGGATCTTGTATGTTGGCACTTCGTGATCTTCGTGAGCTTGGAAAGATTGGCCTAAAATCAGCAGTGCCTCAGGCCAGGATGAAGGTTCATTGACCAGATAGTGTGGAGGAAACCTTGGCTGTGCTTTAATTTATTGTCTTGTATTGCTAATAAAGCTAGATGTATAAATCATAAAGATTCATATATGTTATGTCCTCCTTTCCTATTTGCAAACCGTCTGAACAGTTTTCACAACAGCATCGGTTATTCAGAATTTTTCACTGAGTAATTTCTGGTGATAATTTGTGTATTTTTATCTTGTCTGGGAAGTTATGCTGTATCTGACATTGGAGCTGTTTTAGTTAGAGATATAAATCTTTCTTTTGTTGCTTCAGAATCACGTTTCCCATGCTACCATTTGCAATTACAGATATGAAACTTTCTTTCCTTGACTGCTCTTCAACATCCGTTTATCACTGGCTGTTTCAGCTGCTGTTGAAATGCTAGTAAACTGTATCACACTTACATTTGGGACTAAACATATGCACAGAAGCATGAATATACTTGCATAGAAATGAAAAGAGTAGATGAGCATCTGTAAACTTTCCTCTGTTTGATGGATTTGCTGTAATTTGTGTACACAGTCTGAATTTTGTCCTAATACCAAACTGACATGCAACAGAAAGGTGAGGCCTTCTATAGGCTGTGTATGTTGACAGTGTGTGTTGAAGCATGTAGCATTACCCTTGCTATTTGCTCACCAGACGCTAATGCATCAGCCCCTAATCAAAGTGGCCTATACAGGCACAGTAGACTCCCTGTCCTGAGAGACTCCCCCACTAACTAGAAAAGGCAGAAAGAAATAATTCCCTATGACAGTCATCCTTCAAACAGGGCATATGTAATGTAGTCATTTGAGCAGCACTGGCACAGGTTCAGCAGGAGTGGTGAGGAACGAGCCTGGCTAGACATCTGGTTCCCAGCTGGATGGCAGATGCTCCTTAAGGACATCCCAGGAGACTGAGTCCCTGCAGATGAAGTGGAGGGAGAGTGGTATCCACCTTTCTAGGCCAGTGTTCTAACCAATAGGGGTCTGAAGAAAAAGGAAGAGGGCAGGAAGACTGACCATTACTTCACTCTGTACTTCAATGTCAAGTGTTGGCCACCATGACCTTTTGGAGTGAGGAGAATCCTGAAAATGTGCTCTGAGAATGGTTACTAGGTCAGGAGCTTCAGGGAAAAGAAGAAATCTTTTGTTCCTTGAGCATAACTCAGCTGAGACTGCACAGACCCCTCTGGGCATGCAGGAATGGAGATTACTTGTCTCTGGGATCAGGCTCCAGCTGAGAAAACGTTTATTCAGGACAGAGTTTTTGGAATTAGGTACCCAAATTCTCACTGGCCACAGCCTCTTTGAACTCATCTGATATAAGTGTAGGGCTTTGGAGCATACTGCTCCAATGTGAGCAGAGGATTTTCTGTCATGAAAGGAGAGGCTGGGACAGAAAAACCGTTTGCAGAAAAATGCCTTAGTAGAGGAATTTTACCATTGTTGCTGGAATTGTGTGTTTTAATGGGGTAATAAAGGGGAAAGTTTCTGACAAGATTTAAGTCTAGAGCATTCACCTCAAATCAAGCAAAGGGTGGCAGTTGGTGGAATAAAAGTCTCTGAACTCAAAAGCAAGCCAATGCATGCATAGAAAAACATTTGGCAATTGTTAGTGGAACAACGACAGCCTTAATAGCACAGCATTAGGCAGAGGGCCAAGAGGCAAAAATATTTGTAAATAGGGTTTGCTAATTTTTTCCACTGGCAAACACAGCAAAAGGAGGAGGGGAATTAGTGTTCTGAAGAGACAGGCCTGGGTGTACAGGTCCCTCTAGGTTTATGAACAGAATGCCTCTGTAATCCATGTCCCAAATGCAAATAAGAAGTTTTGACTCCACATGTGCATGTGTGTATGTGTGTGTGCGCGTGTGTGTGTGCATGCATAGCACAGGGCTATAAAGAAGATGTGTTAAGGAGGCACTTCTCCAGTTCAGAAACAGGAGTAGTAGGATAAGAAATTTAGAAGAAACCTTCCCCCTCCCCAAAAGGATGCCAAGGCTGAATTGTGAAGCCTATGCTGGCAGGCGATGCTAAGTATTTCTGCCTATAGAGCTGTCCTTTTGAAGGCTCTCTCTCAGTGTTGACATTTGTTTGGTGGTTGATGGAATGGCTGCATCTGCACAGCAGCTCTTCTCCCTCACATTCATGACTTCCTTTTTCTGTGACTGTACAAAGGAGTTAACATCTCAGAGATATATTCTGAAGCACACTGAGACAAGATGATTTTGGAGATTTGTGGCAGAACCAGTTGGCAACTGAGCCTGGATTTACTCTCTTTGACACGGTACTTGGAGTTGTCTCTTCCACAAACCCTGTCCATTTAGACAGAAAATCTCCAGGGCAGATCCGGTCAATTCTGAGTATTGGTACTGTTCATACCTACTCAGTGAACCTGAGATGTGTTGCTGGCAGAGAAACATGTGGAAGTCATTGGAGATGTCACTTCTGTAGAAATAGAGTTATTCTCCAATCTTTGATTACAAAATACAGAGCTCTTCCAAGTTGCTTCTGATCACAAACAGGAGTGCTTTTCACAGGAGTGTCAAAGCATGGGCTGAAATTTTGAAAGAGCAGTCATTTGTCTCCTTACTGACATCTGTTCATCAGATCATACCATCTAGTTTTGAGCCCACATTTTGCTCCTTGACACGTTAAGAATAAGCTTCACTGAGGTGTAATTTTACTGCAGGCCACAAAGATTTAAAAACATATTATGCAATGGGTTAATGGAATGATCTTCCCAGACTCAACATCATGCTGTTAATGTTTCTTCTTGACCTTGAAGCACAGTAACTCAGCTCTCTAATCTGCACACATTTCAGTAACCAAGTAGGTGATACTTATATCTTAACTGGGTTTAAACTCAAGCCTGCAGAGGTTCTCTTTTGAGGCAGGGCTTATCTGTTTTCAGTTTGGCCTCAGCTTAGCTGAAACTCAAGTTCTGAATAATTTATATCTAAAAAAAAAAGGACAAAAGGAGTCCTGCAACACACACTGTTCATGTGAATAATAGAAACTGTTACAAAAACCCAAAAGTCATTAATGATGAAGGTCCTGCTAACATTTATCTGATAAAAAAAGAAAGAAAAAGGTATCTTAAGGGTGACAAGAAGAAATTAATGAGTGTTTTACACAAACAGAATCATAGAATCATAGAATGGTAGGGGTTGGACCTTTAGAGATCATCTAGTCCAAATCCCTTGCAGAAGCAGGTTCACCTAGATCAGGTCGCAAAATACTATTAATATTTCAGCAGTACTCTAAATCATAGTCTGCTGTTCTTCCTCTCTCTGAAATCTGAGCATGTATACACGAAAAAAAATAAAAGAAGTGATCAAGGGAGAGTTTGCACACCTAGCAAGTGCTTTCAGAGGTGACTGAGACCACAGTAAGCACAAAATGTGTTAAGCTAGAATAATTACATGATGGGTAACAACTTCCTACTGGCATGTTTAGCTTTACTACAGAATATTTTGCACCTTAAAGTTCTTACCTGCATAAGAGATAAGAAACTGAGTGACTGTGTAGAAAAACTTCGGGTGTCCATCCTGTTTCAAACCAAACAATGCACTGCAGCCTTGCTGATGTGCAGAAGTGAGGAGTGGCTCTTAAGACAGTCAGTTTGATGAAGGGCCAAACACAGATTTTTACATCTCCTTTTTAACTTACTTGCCACATGACTGAAGAATTCATGTTTTGTCCAGTTGGTTGTGGGATGCTGAGACAAATTCCCTCTCTAACTCACTGATGCCAGTTCACTGATGCAGTGCACTTCAATGTAGCTTACTACATAGATAGTAGCATACAGCACCTTCTCACCTTTCTGATTTTTGGGGGGATCTGGGAGCTATGTAAGAACCAGGCAAGAGTGCTGAAACACCTTTGGCCTCCACCAGACCTCTCCAATTCCTCCTTTGGCATGAATTAGCCCTGGGCCAGTGAGGTGGTGATGTAGTATCAGTAGTAAGCCATTCAGTTTGGTCTGGGGGCTCTGGAGCTCATGTTTGCCTTCAATATTGGGCTGCAGGAGCCCAGAACTTGGTCTTGGAAGTTCAAGAGGTTGTACTTATTTCTTAATGTGTTTAATGAATACTGAAAGAGTGAAAGGTCATGGGCTGACCCTCACGCAAAGGTCTTACACTTTGTAGAGAGTGCAGAGGGTTGCTTACAGGGAGATGGAGAGGCAAACCCCCCAGCTCACTACTTTTGTGGCTTGTGACCGAATCCCACTAAAAACAATTTGTGATTTATTTCAGCTGCATAATAATATTACAAAGTAATAAAAATAAAGGCATGTTTAATGATGTCCTTCCATTAAATGGTATGCCCTGGCTGTCTACCAATGGCTCTACAGACCTACTGGCGCCTGTGTCAAGACTCTTTCTTTCAGCATGGGGAGAGACATTAAATACCATGATAGAGTCTTATGTACCACCAGGTTATGCTGCACAGTTCGTTTCCATTAGGCAAGTTTTTATTTCCTTTCCTTGGCCACTTTGACTTTGTTATGCTAATAAATATACTTGTGTTGTGGGACCCAATTTAAACAAAGACTTGACATAGTAACTTTGCTAAACACATCCAGAATGGGATATCTGAGTCTCATCACAGCCAAAGGTCTCTTCTCTCACCCTCTCTTCTTCACAACATATCAGTGTTCTCAAGCACAGCTCCCTTCAAGTCTCCAGCGTGCATTTGTTAGTTTCATTATTAGCTGAGAAAAAAAAATGAGTGTCATGGTTTAGCAAGGAGTTGCTTTTGTTTGGTAGCAGGGGGAGGGGGTTGCAGTGAAGACCTGGTAAAAGTTTCTTAGACTCTCCCCCGACTCTTGGGTTCAGACCCACTCCCCGGCCCGGCTGGGCCAATCTGGTGCCTCTGCGATCACTATTTAGGGACGGGAATTTGAGGTGCCAGGCAGCAGGTGTAAGAGTGGTACAAGATGGAGGCGACCATGCGGACCCCACAGTTGGAGAAGGAGGAAGGATGGAGCATCAGACCAGAGACCCCTCTGCAAGCCGTGGTGAGAATGCAGGCGGTACCCCTGCAACCTATGGATAGCAACAGCAGAATTGAGAGCCAGCAGCAGC
>WBNH01012793.1:32357-61888 GCA_013401255.1 Urocolius indicus
GGGGTTTTATGTTTTAGTTGGTATTAAATTATTTTCTGTTTTCTTCCCCAAGCCGAGTAGCCTGGTCTGTTTTGTCCTGCACCTTAAGCGGCAATTAAGCCCTCCCTGCCCTTTAGCAATCCTTAAGTCTTCGGTACTTGAGGCTAATCGTGGTCTTTTGTTCCCTGATGGGCCTAAACCATGACAATGAGCAAAGCAGTTCAGAAAAGGAAAGGAAGAAGGGTTTTTGATTGTATGGACAACTGGAGAAAAAATGAGGCAAGGAATTACAATGCTAGGATAGAAACCATCTATTGACATCCAGTACCTGAAAAGAGGCTACAAAAATGCTGGAGAGGAGCTATTTACAAGGGCATGTAGTGAGAGAAAAGGGGGCAATGGCTTTAAACTGAAGGAGGGCAGATTCAGATTAGACGTAAGGAAGAAGTTCTTCACTGTGAGGGTGGTGAGGCACAGGAACAGACTGTCCAGAGAGGCTGTGGATGTCCCAAACCCTGGCACTGTTCAATGCCAGGCTGGATGGGGCTTTGAGCAACCTGGTCAAGTGGAAAATGTCCCTTCCCGTGGCAGTGGGTTGAACTAGATGATCTTGAAGGTGCTTTCAAACCCAAACCATTCTATGATTCTGTAATCCTCCTTCTAAAAGGATTCAGAAGCATTTTACAAGCTGGATACAGATCGTTTCTCTGAAAAACAAAATACTGTTGAATTTCAGACAAAAATACAGTTTCCATGCTTGCTCTCCTTGTCTACAACACAATGTGTGTGGCTGATGCTATCCCAAACAGCATTTCAGCAGGAGGAGGGTTGAGTATGCAGAGTTACAGTCCAGCAATAATTCAGAGTCTCAGAAGTCTGTTTCTGTGAAAAGTGCAACGGCATGTGTGTGTTAGGGTCTTCATTTTCTGTCCTTGCTGAGATATTTGGGATAGGCTGGAAGTTGCTCTCAATCAGCCAAAGTGGAGAAAGCAGCTTTTCACCATATGTCCTGCCACATGCTGATTTGCTGTGGGAAAAAAAAAAAAAAAAAAAGGATTTGCTTGTGCTTTCACCTGATGTCACAGCTCCTGTGTCTGCTTCGGATAACACCCTGCAACCTGCACTACAGCTGCCCATGCTGTGGAGTTGATCTGCTTTACCAGCCTGCCGTGCTTCTGTCTGATGAGGAGATGCTGGAGTGCCTGGAGGGCTGTTACAAAGCAGCTGAGGGCAGCGATGCTGGAATTGCAGAGACTGGAATAAACACCAAATAAACAGAGGAGGGAGGCATGGGAGAGGGCAGGTGAGTCAGTGGGCTTCAGACACAGAACCTCAGTAGAGTTTCCAGGGCCAATGTCAGAGGCTTGCAGTGTAGATGTTGTGCAGTGTGAGAGTAAAGCTGATGACTGGGAACAACACTGCCATGAAGGTCCTTAGTGCTACATAGAGAGCTCAGCTCACCTCTGGGTGAGGTATGGTTTCCCACATGCCAAGTTACCAGCATCACTTTCTGTAGTGCTTGTGTTTTCCTTGACAGTTTCCCATCCAAGGATCCAGCAATCTTGACCTTGGTTAATTATTCCCAGAGGGAATGTATACACATAGTATCCTCCCACACAAGGCTGTGCTGCCAGATGAATCCCAACCTATTCCAGAAGTGGAGGAAAAGGAACCTGGAAGCAGGGAGAGCAGCTCTGCCCACTTGCTGCTCTCTCTGAACAATCCCCTCATATCATCTTGGTTTCCCCTGTTCTTAGATCCAGTCTCGAACTACGACCTCCTGTTTACTTAAACTTTTAGGTTGAAGAGACAAGTGAGTTTGGCATCTGCCACTCTTCCATTTACAAATCAGTAGCCAATGTTGAATGTAGTTTGTTTCTTTTTTATCCTCTTCTTATAATATATTGTTTATTTAGTCATAGGAACAAAGCATAAATGATTACAACCAAGCTTCTGCCAAGTATTTTTTATGTACTCCAGAGAGTACCCCCTCTCATGCCATGATTGGATCCAGTCAACAGTAGTGGAGCCCCTTCTTGAGAGGAGGGAAAAAAACCCATTCTTCAAAGTGCTACTGTCTTCTGGCTCTTCTGCTCCTCAGTGATGGACCTAAGCAACAAGTTTTGTAACTTGGTTAGGTCAGGAAGCAAAACCTCACAGCAGGCAGCCTGGGCAACCTCCCCTAACAAACCCAAAGTGTGTGCTGAATCTGAGTGCTTAACGGAGACCTCATGCTCTCTTGCTTGATTTCTCATGACAGACTGCTATTACATTCACCCGACATATTAGCGCAATGAGAATTTAATAACATATTACATAATTATTACATATTCCGTAAAATACAGTATAATTGGGCATACTACGTTATGCAGAATTAGCGTGTTGTTTTAGAGCAGCTCCCTTTGCAGCCATTCCTCAGTCACAGCGGTCTCAGTAAAAGGATAAAATGGTAATAATGAACATATGCTGAAGCAAAACATTTCGTAGTTGATTTTTTTCTTTATAACTCTTGCATAAAGGGAGAAGAGAAGGAGAGCCATTTTCCCCTTTGCATTTTGCTGAAAATGCAGCTCTAGCCAGCTCTGTGATAAAAACACAAACTCCCGAGAGCTGGGGGATGTGACTCAAGGAGATTGGCTTGGCTAGGTGCAGGGCCTAACCTTTAATCTGCCTTGATCACTCTTTCAGGATCCCTTTCAAAAGCTCTTTTTCTGCACTCTAATGTTCTGCCAATCATAATTTGTATTTCTAAACACATGAAAGAACCGTTTCCTGCCTCCAGTGGAAAAAAAAAAAAAAAGAAGTCAAAATGAAATTTTTTCGTTGAAAGCCTGCTACGGGAAAACAAAAGCCGTTTCCATTATGGGCACAGTTCAGGCGTCTCTTTAAAAGCGGTCACACACGGGAGGTGTTAACAAGCCGTGCGCATGGGGTTACATTCTCTTTCCCATTCAAGTGTCAGCTTTGCTAGCTTGCAATCGGAGGCAAATCAGTGATCCATGGCTGAGCACATCAGAAACGTATGATGTAATCGGCCCCGCGCTCAATCCATCCTTCACAGGAGCAGGAGCAGCAGCAGAGCCCCATCCCAGCGAGTTAATCATTGACATGAAAAGCTTGCCTGGGCATGGCTGCGGGAGGGGGCTGGGAAGGGCAATGCTAAGACCCCTCCCCCCACCCGAGATGAAGAAGTGGAAATTTTTCTCTCTCCCTCACAGCTGCTGAAGTCTCGAGGAGGTGCTTGGCACCGCTGGGGGGGGGGGGGGGGGGAAAAGCCTTTTGATGGGAATTGGATGCCAGCTCTCTTTTTGGAGGTGCTGGTTTACGGGTAGCAGCTCCCCAGCACCACTCGGCTAATCTCTATTACATATCTACAGACAAAACAGCTACTTGGCATTGTGTTGCGGATGTCTGCAACTTTTGCCAGGACGTTGAACAGAGGCCAGGAACTTGGGTGGAGACAGGAGCCAGAAGGTCATCTGGGGTTGCTGCTCTTTGTTACAGCTAAATAACGTTGTGAATGTATTAAGCCCCTTTCCACGCACTGATTTAGGGTTTTTTTTTTTTTTCCCCAACGCCTTCAATAGTCTCTTTTTTTTTTTTTTTTTTTCTTTCTTTCTTTCCACTGGGCTGGATTCATGTACAAATATGCAAGGCAGAGCAGTTTGCTCATTTGCACTTAGCATGAAACCCTGAGTCTGAGGGGAGGGTTGGGTTTAATTTTTTTTTGGAGGAAAAATGAGCCAGCATACTCACTGCAAACGTTTGCTCAGTGAGAACAAGAACTTGGGTGCATTGTCGTTTCCTATCTTTTAGACACCGATCAGACACTTACCTCCACAAAACTATTTTTTGTTTTGTTTTAACAACAACAAGAAGAAGCTGGAACTGCAAAGTTGCTGCTGGATCCTACAGCCCTGCTGAGCACAGGCACACTGCTGGAACCAGTGGGGACTGAAAAATGGCAAGAGTAAGATTTGCATTTTATACACCTGATGCTATTAAATGAGTTCTGAGGCTGCATAGATGTGTCTGCTTATTCTAACGTGTAAAATGCCGAAGTTGACACACAGATTATTGGGTCATTTGTGTGGATGTCCTTCATAAAGCAGGCTGCAGATGAAAGGTTAGTACCTCAGCAATCCGAATTACTGTTTCTTCTCATGTCAAATTACAGTAAAACAGTTCCAGGCTGACGTGGAGACAGTAAACAATGTGGAATGAAGATCGTGTCATAGTCTTCTTTTTGACACCATGACAGGTGCATGTGAACACGTGGAGTTCAGGGATTCACTGCAAAACCTCCACTTCACTGGTGAGACTGATGCTACTGTGGCTACAGACAAGTAGCTTCTTCCTTTTTTTTTTCCATTCAGGTATTCTTTTGCCCATGAATGAATACAGTCTACTGAATTCCACCCACTGCTTGTTCCACTACCCAGGATACAACAGTCACAAGAGATGTGTTGTTGCAGTTGACGTCACCAGGCTTTTTGATGCTGAGGAACACCACTATTCCTCTTGAGGCTGGACAATTTAGATGTAAACATCCCCATTCTAGTTTTGCTTCAGCCTATGTTTCCTATAACCAGTCCTTTCCCTGATAGTGCACACTAAGACAGGAAGATCACAACATGGCCCTAAAACATCACAGGTATTTTCTGCAGTCATCTTTGCTGAGCCTAGCATGATGTGTTTGGAATGTGACTCAAAGAACGAAGGTGATAATTTCTTCAGTAGCAAGATATTCTTTATTGCGGCGCCGGATGCACGGGGGATCCTTCCACCAAGCGTGCATGCCCCGAGGGGTTACATGTTCATATTTATACACCCCAAATCATGAATATCCCACAAGCAGATTACCCTCTCCCCGCCTCCCCTCGCCTCGTATGTTAATTAGTCCTTATCTCCTCAGCGCTTGCGCAGAGGGTCAGATCAGAGCTGGGCAGGGGTCTTCATGGCGTGGGCGGTGGTCGTTTGGAGGAAGGCTGCAAGTCTTCCTCAGGTTGCACTTTTCACCCCTCAGTCGATTTTGCTGAGCTGGCAGTACTGGCATTCTTCCACATCTGCAACACTAGTCCTAACCAGTTTTAATTAATTGGAAAAGAACAAGCACCCAAGCACTGGACAAGACATGATAGTCAAGGACCACCTCGATCAGATATACGTTGTGCAGGACAGGTTGTTAAGCCCTTGAGCCTTCACCAGGAGCAAAGAAGAAAAGAAAACATTCTAAACAAGCCATAATTTACAGCCCTTAGCTAATGGTAAAGCGGAATGCATGACTGTTAACCCCTACAGCCCTTAGCTGATGGTAAAGCGGAATGCTTGACCGTTAACTCCTTATCAAATGAGATGCAAATGCTGCTGGCCACCAGAAAATGTCACATTACCTCAGATGTTTCCTAAGCTATGTTCAGTGATGGATGCCCTCCTGGCCCTTGGCAGTCCTGGGGGAGCTTGTGATATATTACCTTCAAGGCCCCTGTCTCAGGAAGAACTTAGTGTCACTTCCTTGGTATATAAAAGGCAATATGTTATATGTTACCCATCTGCCGATCTCTAGAGTGGGAATGCTTTGTATAGGGCAAAAAAAGTCCTTGTGCTTCAGATGCAAATACATCTGCATCTCTATGTATTTACATATACAGATGAATGGGAACATACACATAATGAAAAATAACATATGCATTTACATGTTATTATTAAATATGTGCCTTTGTATTTTTTCCCCTGGAGATCTGCTGCACAAAAGGTGCCGTAACATACAGTATTTTAAGCATGCCTATGTTTATCCAGACTGTGGCACTGTTTTCCAGAGACAGTATCTAATAACATCTGAGAGAATCTCAGAATGAGATTTTGTGGTAACCACAAGTAACAAAGGGAAAAAGATTGTGGAAATGTAAAAGGCTGATGCTGATTTTCAGGAGGAAAGCTAGAAATTGCCTGCAGACTCTCAGTCCTACAACCGAGCCTCGTTGTGCTGCTTTGCTGTTTAGCATGGCTTCTTTTTTTTCCTCTTTTTAAAGACAAGACAAATTGTCTAGCCACAAGAATTTAAACAATGCTTTTAATCTGAGTGAAGAAATGTGCTGTACTGCTCGGCTGCCTCTAAAGCCTACTATTGCAATATCTCAGCAAAAGGTATATTCGTAGAAGGGGAAGCTGTGGCTTCTCAATAAGCTCCTTCCCACTCTTTGGCTAAGAAACCTTCTGAGGTGATGTGTGCCATGGAGGCTGGGGGAGGTACACCACAGTCCCTGGTACTGCCCTTGTCCAAGCGGCACAGTCCCCACCATGCCGCAGCCAGACAAGGCAGTGGACCGGAGCATTTTCCTTATGAGGAAAGGCTGAGGGAAATGAGGCTATTTAGTCTAAAGAGGAGACTGAGGGGGGATCTTATTAACATTTACAAACATCTAAATGGTGGGTGTCAGAAGGTTGGGGCAGCTCTTTTTTCTATTGTATCTAGCAACAGGACAAGGGGTCATGGGATGAAGCTGGAACACAAAAAGTTCCATTTAAACATAAGGAAAAATTATTTTACTGTGAGGGTGAGGGAACCCTTGGCACAAGCTGCCCAGGGAGGGTATGCAGTCTTCTCCTCTGGAGGTCTTCAAGATCCACCTGGACGTGTTTCTGCACGAACTGATCTAGGTGGACCTGCTTTAGCAGAGGAGTTGGACTAGATCATCTCTAAAGGTCCCTTCCAACCCTACCATTCAATGATAACAAAGTTTTCCTGCTCACTATATTGCTATGATTTTAAAGCACTAAACTGCTCGACTCTAAAAGCAGAAGCAAGCACTGCATATCACTCGGATCCTGTGAGCTTCCCTTTTTCAGTGGGATCACGAGACCGTTTCTCCACTCTCTTTGTGAGAAAGGTCACCTTGATTTTTAGGAAAATGAGTAAGTAGACCAATTATATCACCACTGCCACAACAGTTTCATTTATAGTAGCTAAACACTGGGCTGATCTTTGCACATCTGTGTGCTTTTCCCATTTTGCCTCTGTTGTGCCAAAATGCGTGTTTTCTTCAGTTTTAGAAAATGCTTCTAATTTGTACACGGATCCTTTCCTGAAGTTTCAGGGACTACCTGAGGTCCCCAGCCAGTGCTGCAAAACATTTTCCAAGGTAATCACCAGCTTACCTTGGCCCATCACCGTTGCAGTGGGACAAACATTACCCTCTTTGGCCTCTTGCCTATGTAACTGCACGAGAAGAAATGTCATGTTCCTACCACACTGGGGGAAATATTTATTTAGCAGGTGCATACGTGTTGGTTTTACTCCTTGACCGTTGAAGCTGCTCAGTGCTTTGGAATGCTTCTTGCCTTTACAGAGGGGATTAATGGGCTGTGTGAAGGTTATCCCATAAACACAGCTGATCACATGAACGTGCCACTTCTCACCGCCTCCTTATAAGAGAAAGGGATAGGTTTGGAAAAGATCATCTGGAACAGATACCTAGAGAATCAGACTTTTCAATCCATATTTAGTTCCCGAGATGATTTTTGTTGTTGTTTAGTTTCTTTTTTTTTTTTCCCCAGAAGTGCTGCTCTTAAGTAACTTCTCCAGTTCAGCACAAGTCATGGTAATAAAAAAATCTGTGTGTATGTATGCCATATATTATAAATCATTTCATCTCCCATTGAATCACGGCCACTTCTGGGTAAAAAACACAGCAGATGTTTAATATGTCATGTCACAGCGCTCTCCACAGCAGATTTCAGTGGGACAGGAAGAACGCTATGAAACTGCAAGAAGGATTTAGTTAGGCGAGACGTAATTACCAAAGTTGGACTATGTCCAGGACACTGGGGCAAACCCTCCTGCCTTTGCAAATTTGATTTTAACAACTTTAATTTTAAACACCTGATAGTTGTATTTCTTGCCAAGGGAACAGATTGCTGAAAGTAAGAGCATTTCTGAAGCAGAAAAATCTCAGCAAATGAAGAAAGGAAGGGGAAAAAACCTCCCAGTTTTGTCCTATATGGTGTGCGACACCTCAGTGTGAAACCATGAAGTATCCACTGCAGAAACACATTTACTGGGCTGTAGGTCATCTCAGCTTTTAGTACTGCACAGCCCCAGTCAATATTTTGTGTGCAGACGTGAAGAACTGCAGAAAGTGGAAAAGCACAGGGGGGGTCACCGTAGGGAGGCCAGGTCAGAGCAGTGCAGAAACAAAGCAAGGAGAACCTGCCTAAACAGAAGAAAACCCAACAAATTTGTTTGCTAGTAAAATATATTTATGCCCCCGCATTTATTGATGACATTGCAAACACCCGCATCCGACAACCGAACAGTTTGGCACACCAGCTTGCTTATGTGGAATTCAACGGCATCCACAGTACCGCAACAAAACAAGCAAAGCAAAACAAACACCTTGAAGGAAAACACCTTGTACAACATCAACCCTCTGAATCTCGGGAGGAACACTGTTGACCTTAGCTTCCCCTGAGATCCATAATGTGAGCAGAGCAAATTATTTCTCACAGCAGTTGGCAAGCTTTGGCATAAGCAGGTCCTGATCCTGCTTTAGCAGAGGGGGGTAGAGTAGGTGATTTTGTAGGGAGTCACTTCCAGACAAAGATTTCTGTGACACTAAGGTCCACCCCAAAGCCTGTTAACAAGGATCTAAAAGATAATGGTAAAATAACAAAACATCTACCACGGCAAGTTGATAGCTTCTCCAGGAAAGCATTACTACCCTACAGGAGGGTACTTCCTAACAGTTTGCACAGGAGTTGCATGAAGCAGAAGAAAGTTATACTTGCATCACCCTGGAAATAACTAGAAACATGTTGGAGAACCCCTTTTCCTGGCTTTTTTGCCCAAATGACACAACCTTCTCCAGTTGCTGCTGGATGGAATTTAATGAAATAACCCATACCTAAGAGAGTATTTCTGTTTATACATCAAACAAGTACTCTAGACTTCCTCTGTCCCATTTTCATCTCGAGTAGTGCAACAGATGGAATTCATTTATCTTGCATGGACCAAAATCTGAACTACTGATTTCCCTAATATATACACTGGTTACAGCATGGTATCAGCAGCAGCTGGGCTGTGGCTGTTGAGTAACACCACCACCCTGAGCCACACAGGCACTTTATGTTCAGAGAAAGGGGAAAGGAGGAGGGCTCAGGTAGGTGGTGGTGTACCTACTTTTCATCATGTTGAAGCTGTGGGCTTCTGGTGCAGCCTACCTTCTGCTTCTGCTGTGTAACCCTCACAGAGCTGCACAAGACCTTACACCAGTGCCGCTACTGTGTCTTTAATGCTCAAAGTCTGAACACATTCTCCTGCTTCTCATTACAAGAAAGTGCTGCTTTGGGGTTTGATGGATGGCCACAGAGACCCCTGCAGCCTATTAAACTCGCAGGTCAGCAAATAAGCCCTCAACAGCTTTGTTACAGGATTAGGCTTGGTACATTCAACGCACTGTCGATGCCCAGAGAACGAAGCAGATCAGAGCTTCAGTGAATTGCTTTCTCAATTAGGTCTGCTGCCTCATTTAAAGAATGGGAATTTTTTAGACCCACCTACTATTAAAAAAATATTATTACAGCTTTGCTACATACCGACATGTTCCCTTGTGCATACTGTGTTAAACAAGAAAGTGCAATTCACAGGTTGAATAAAATAATGAAATATTCCTTGTTTCACTGTTTCTTCAATAGCACGGTAATGAAACACAGATATAGTTTATCTACCCTGTCAGTGGTGAAGCTCAGACACTAATCAGATTTTTGTTGTCATACACACACACACACAAACTATACAGAAATTATAGTTCTGCATCTTTTAAAACCCATGTACACAGAAAGGAAGCAGTAGCTTTACACAGACAGTTGCTTGTCCATTTATTTTGTGAAATAACTAAAAGGACTAGTGCAAAACTTCTCAGCCTTAGTTCTCTTCTGGTGTAAATCCAGCCAGTTCCACCACAGATCAGTGGAGCTCTAACAGTGTACACCAGCAGAGGATCACGTCCTCTGGCAAAAGAATTTCTGATTGCAAACACTGGTATGAAAGCAGCATACCACACCCTCATCCCTTCTTATGTGTGACTGTGCATCCTCATCTCCAATATTCTGTCACTTCAAAAACCATTAACGATTGTACAATCAGAAAGCAAAAAATATCACCTTGTGCAGTCAGCAAAACACTCTTTTTTATCCCAGCCCTGAACTCCCAGTGACAATCACAGCTAACTGAGATGCTATAAACACAGACAGGCCGAATGCTCAATTGTAGCCTCTACCTTTCAGTCTGAATACATTGAAATTTGAATCTAAGAGCAGTATCTGCCTAGATATCCAAAAGTTGTCACCCATCTGTTTTACTAATTTCTATGACATTATAAGTGTTTTGGTTACAAAGCATTTGAGACAGATACTTCCTTTTAAAAGGTACACTTAAGCACTCAAGATGTTTCAGATTTTTTTTTAAAAAGAAATTATCCTCATTAAGTTTATTTTAAAAATAAATGATCCTTTCCAGTTTCTTTGGGACAGCAGTATACTGACAGTGATTATTTCTCCTAATAAAGAGAGGCGTCCCTTTACTCCATAAAAGAAAAAAGACTCAGCTACTTTATGATCAGGGCTCTTATGCACAGCACACGTCATCCCGGACAGAATGTAATTCTGCAGGTAACCTTGCTACAAACCAAAAAGGTGCAGTGTCACTGGTGTGCTTTAAAAATCACAAACACATGGAGAAACAGTTGTGCAATTTTTCTCAGAGAAAACCATCACACATTAAAAAAGAAAAACATATTAAGACTGTAAAAATCACAAGCAGAGTTTAAAAATAAAGCCAAATACACATAAGCCCAGTCTCACACCTTTATGCTACATCTCCAGGGGCTGAAAAGTTTGTAACGGACTAGCCTGGCCCACAAATACACTTAAGGCTCTGTAAGCAGCAGTTGCTAGGCTGGCCCTCATCATGCTTTATTTGGGTAAAAATCCCTTTAATAACAAATGGAGCAAGGTTTGCTCCTAACTAAATTAAAAATTCAAGAGGGGAAAAGAAAAAAAAAAAAAAATCACAGCTCATGACTCTTGTATGTAGCTGTAAACATGCTCCAACCCTGCAATTCACTGAATGTCTTTATCTCAGTATAGAAAACAGAACAGAATCCCTGTCTTGTGCCATTTGGGGGAAAACTAACTTTTAAGCATGTCTAAATGCTTGGAGCACTTAATAGGGAACAGAGAAACACACTAAACCCCCCTGATGTTGCAGATAATGCAGCAGAGCGTATGACCTGGTTACATCACTTCTCGTGTGTACACCTGGCACACGCACACACAAGCACGTTAATTTTTACTACCCAAGAGAAATCTCAGTTTGTTTACATTTGAGACAAAAAGCAGCAGCCCATCATTTCATGTCGTTCTAAAAACCTGACATTTACAGAGCTCTTTCCAACTGAGCTCACTGAACACTGCATGCATCTTAAGGTCACATGCAGCAGTATAATTTGGAGCATGTATTTTATAGGTTTCTTTTTCTGGTTTACCTGCTGATTATTATGTGTTGTAAAACTTCAATTATCCCAGCTAGGCAGGGGAGTAAAAAAAGGGAAATAAAAAGTAGGTGATGGAAAAGTATATGTTAGCAAATGCCATACAGAAGCAGTCCACGCAACATCGGGACTGATGCACGTGTAACTTTTCAATGTTATTAATGCCCTTTCTCTTCTTATAGAAAGATTAGTAGTATGAATGAAAAAAAACCCACACAACGGCAACTAAACCATCTCCCTCATTCTCATAAGTGTACTTATAAGCAACAGGCATTATAAAACACTCTGGACAAACACACAGCAAATTTTATCTTTGTTTTCACCATGTAAACTCATAGATACACCTAGATGGAACAGCCCAAACCAAATTAAAAGGCTGCATTTGGCTCAGCTGGGAACAGGAATGACTTGAAAGATGCAAGACTATATCTGAAAATTTCTCCACATAACACATAAGTTTAACAACCTAATCCTTGAGTGTGGGGCAGACATACAGGGCTAAAACGGATACTGATGTAAATGGAAACATTGCCAAATAACTTCAGCTTTGTCCATTCACATCTCAGTGTTTGGCACCCAAGTGCTGTTACTTATGCCCTGAACAGTTGGAAGCACAAAATTCTGTACCTGAAATAAACAAAACAAAACAAACCACAGAAAATACTGAGGTTTGGGTTTTTTTTTCTAGTGCATTAGACCTGTAAAACTGACAGGCAAGCTGTCCCCAATAAAACTAAAAAAGAGGATATGCAAAGATGTGACAATATGAAAGTCCCCAACTGTACAGTGACTTGTCCAAGCACATTACACATATACAACAGTTCATTTAACTTTCTCATGTATAGTGATTTTTAATGCACGTTAACCTGGTCGATCTCTGTAGTGTCCAAATTTCCTTACCAGTGGTTTTAAGGTCAGTAATTTCTCACCAAAGTGAATCCAGTTGATCTGACCTGAGCCTATCTAATGAAAGCATTTTCTCTTTTCACTACTGCCCTCAGGAAGGCATCTCTGGAATGCCCCTAAGTGTCCGCAGCCTGCACAGTTTCTGAAGGCTGAAAAAGCTTGGAAGATGTTTCCAACCTCTCCAATGCAGAGTGATCCTCTCCTTGCTTTCAAGGAGTTGATTTCTTTGCTGCAGCTTCCATATTCGTCTTGACTCGCTTCTTGGTCAAGTAGTAATCTGGAGGACAACACAGAAAAAGAATTAGGGCTGTGATACCAATAACAGCTGCGTTCAAGAAATATCCCAAATCTTGTTTTTTTGTTGAAGAATTCATTTAGACTTCATAAAGGCTTGTGAGTGAACAAATTTAATACCTTTAGCATGTTCCACATAAAGCCACGTAACACCAAGCAAAGCAAAGGAAATGGGCTGGCTTTTATCCAGTTGAGATCAAAAGACTTTGGACCCTCTTATGCAAGCTGAGCAAAGTGACATTTCACTTCGACTATTAGATCCACTGCTGCAGCACTTTCTAGACAGAAACAGTGGCCTTTTTTCCTCCTTAAAAATAACACCAAATACTCCATAAAATAATATCAGAACAACTATATGTATGGGCACTTCATTTCTGCTTACTAGGTCAGACTGCAGACTGAAGAGGGACTGCATGAAACTTTGCACTGTCACTAAATTATAGCCAATTCATTGCTCAGAGAGCGAGCACTGTGGCTCATGGAGACAACATCCGTCATATTTTCATATGTACATAGGGCTGAATCTTTGTCTTGGGTGTAAATGTAAATCAACCTGAACTGTGATTATAACACAGGAGTTTCCCTATGAGTTCCTTCTCTGCCTCCCACCAAAATATAGACATACTTTTTTTCAAGTCATAGGGTAGAATTAGCAGAAATGGAAGCTAGATGATTATCTTTAGAGTTCACAGGATTTATCTGGTGTAAATCACTTGTATTCATAGCAATGAATTTCAGTTAGGAATGTGGGCTGCATACATAAACCTGAGCTTCCCATATAGTGAAACTGGCAACAACTATCCTCACAGAATAAAATCTTGCCTTAATTCAATGTAGAACATTATTGGCAAGATGACTGGAATTCTCTAGGCTCTCACAGCCAAGTTTATGTAATGAGATACCGGCAGACAGCTTCCTTAAGGATACAATTGTATGGCACAGTGCAACAGTGTCTGAGTGGTACCTGAACTAGCTCCAAGTTAAGCTTCTGGAGCAGGACAGGATCCCAAGGACAGCGTATCCTCCCCAGGCAGGAGCATGAACTAAATCAGTAGAAGAGCAAATCCTGCTATTGCTATAACCCACTGTAGTCTCTTAGTGGAAAAGCAAAGGAAAGGAATAGCAGTAAGAAAAAAACATTACCAAATATTATCCTTAGTACTTCTTTCTTCCATTACAGAGACTTCTATGTAACTATCTTCCATTTTATTTTGGGAAAAAAAAAATGCATTCAGTAGATGAAATTCAGTAAAAAAATAGTTGGCATTCTCATTCCTGCCTCTGAAGAATTTTATCAAGGCCCAACTGCTCAGATGCCCACATAATGGAACCTAGTTTTAACATTGACAGAGATGCTTAAAAGCCAGGAGACTCTGATTCCACAGGGCCATATTCAGATGGTCTAGCCTCCATCTAAGGTGCTACACGGAGCCCATGGAAACTTGCTAGTTTGCCTGAGGGACCCTAAAGAGCACTTGCACTGGCATAAGGTACTTAGGAGGATGATGCCTGAAGGCTGCCAGTAAAAAAGCCTGGCCACAAGGACCTAGGGAAGGAAAGATTTCTGTTTTTTACATGTACCTACCTAAATACTTGTTTTCCTTTCCTCCCATTTTTCTATATGTTTCAGGAGTAAGACCAGATACTGAAAACGCAGGATCTCAACTCTCTTTAGACTTTTGGTAAAGAAGGTAAAGGTTTATGAATATCTCCTAGGAGAGCCAATGTCTAAGTGTATCAGACTCAGGCAAGCCAAAAGGTATGAAGAGCTGCCATGGTTCACCAACCTTGATTAGTAGAGAGAGAGAGGGGAAAAAAAAAAAGAAAGGAAAAAGTAAAAAAGGCTTAGAGCCTGTATGGAAGCTGCTTTTTGAACTGGAGACTCTATCGAAAAACAGAGCAGAACCACACAGGGTCCGCAACGAAAAAGAGAGAACGGAGATGTCTACATACGTATGTCTACATAAAAAGGTTGGGAGGCAGAAGAGGAAATCTACTTTTGTATTGGTTTGCTCTCTGCGTGTCAGAGGAGCCAAATGCATCAGAAAAACCTCTGCTCCTTCCACTCTGGAGGTGCCAATGTCCACAAAACCCCATGGTTGTTTTTTTACTATATATTTATTTAATTGGCCACAGCTGTCTTTGAAGGTCTAAATTAAATGCACATTGTTGGATCTTAATGTAAAGCATTACGGTGCTCTTGTTGACCAAAGCAGAATGCAGCTAACCAGGTTCAAACCAACCTTGGATCCCAATCTCAAACTAACCTTTCATTATGGGATGGCAGATGAGCGAAGAGGTGGAACCGTGGGCTCAGACTGTTATCAGTAGGTATGACTTTTCCTGGCTCAGTTTTGCCTAAATTACTTCAGTTGTGCCTCAGAGGGACAAGGTTCCTGCAGTTAGTGGGAAACTTCTATCCTGGCCCATCTTGCACACCCAGATTCCTTAGGGAGAAGGGTACTGCTGTTAGACTAAAGTGTTTTCTCTTATGAAAACATATGTGGGAAAGTGTTAAACTGTGCAGCGTGGTATTTTGGTTTCCACATTCCCTGATGAAATGTTTCTTGCCTGGGGAAAACAAAACGGAAGAAAAATATCCCCTGGAAATATCTGCATAAATTACTCCCACACACCTAGTGAGAGATTTATAATTGAACGGCAGTTCCCTCAAACCATCACAACATTGTGCTCTGAATTACACTTCTGTACTCCTACCTGTAAATTATACTGTTAATTAGTTAATGGCTGTAAAGTGCTTTGGAGAAGAAAAGAGCACTCATTAAATATCATTGTTCTGTACTCCAGTGTGCAATGTTCCCCTCCTCATTAATCTCCAACCTCTTCCTGAACCTCTCGCTAGCAATTAAGTTTCATACCCTCAAATAGCAAATTAGTCTATTGTCTGATTTAACTGAGATCAACATCACTGTTCAGAAAGTGTTTCCCGAAAGCTTAGCTTCAATTATCTTCCAGGCAATTTCAAGCTAGTGCTTTGTATTAAATTCCTGAAAGAAAATTCTTGGTCTATGTCACAAAAACCTCAGTCTTGGATAAAGCAAAACCCCAATATGGACAAGGGAAATCTAATATACAGCATCAGATTTTCCAACAAGCTCAAATCCCGTTAAGAAGAGAAAACAAGGGCCCAGATGTTCAGAAGAGTTTAGCATGCAGGATGCTGTCGAATTTCAAAAACCTAAACCTCTTTTATGGATGCTGAAACCCACTCCTGGCAGCAAGTCTGGGTTGAGAGGCATTTGAAAACCTAGCCCCTTCTGCCACCTGGCCAAGTTTAAGATCAATTTGCACTTAAAATTCCTGGATGCCTTCACTAAGTACAATATCCAAGCTGAAGTTAGCAGGATACCTGGCTGCTTTTTCTGGTTTCTGGTCTTCCTTCTAAAGCTTAGCTGGCTGAATAGTGTTCCTTACTGCACTTGCAAAAGGGTGCCCGTAGCCAAACCTTTAAGCAAGTAAAAAATGAAAAACTCCCATCCGATGGGCAGTCCTGTTTTCCTGCTGGGCTCCTGCTTGAGAAATCCCTCACAGCCTTTCTCAGACTGCCTTTTTAAACACCTAGGCCATTCAACCATCCCAAACATCCTCCTGCAAGAAGTGGCCATTATCTTATTGCTTTGACTGTGGTAAGTCCTAAATGGGCTTCCAGGGCCAGGAGGAGGGTTGTGGCACAGCACCTTGGAAAAATGCAAGCCCTGTGCCCATCAGTTTAGGGTGTGCCCTCCTTCTCCTTCAGATGCTGCTTTTATGGGCTGCACTTTCTCAAAGCTACACCGGTTTCTGGGCCCAAAGAATTTCTAAGCAGCTGCTGGGACCAGGTTTTATCACCTGAGACACATCAAAGTCTCACACACCTGTTAGAGTCGTTTGTCTTCTTCCCTTCCGAGATCCTCTTGCACCTGTTTTCTTGGAAATTTTGGGTTCCTCAGTCAGTGTCACCTGGGCAAAGTGGTGACTCTTGTCCTCCCTGTCCAAGGGCCAGTTCAAGTGCTGCAGCGGTCTCCGAGCATCTCCCACCAGGCAGCTGCGGTAGAAGGCAGGCACTTCGCGGCCCTCGAGCTCCTCCCACTGCAGAAGCCCCTCTGCCGGCACATCCTGGAGGAAATCGAAGTTCCACTTCTGCTGGGCCCTCTCAATGCTGCTGTGCAGCATGTGCTGGAAGTCCTGATGCAGCTGCTCATGGTCTACGGGGCCAAAGAGGTTCCTCTGGGCCTGGGTGGCCTTCCCGGGCCTCTGCTCCATCTTCTCTCCCTGGTGCCACTCTCCAGAGACCATCTCCCGCAGTGACTCCCTGCTAAGGACAGAAAGACCATCAGCTCTCTACTGCACACTCAGTTTAGTGAGCACTGCAGACCCTTTAAGGAGCGTGGCAGCAAACCCAGATCCTTTTGATCCCACTACAGGAAATCTTGGGTTTATTTTGACAGAAATTTGTCCTGTTCTCCAGTCCAGAGTGAGGATTCCCATCTACAGGATGTACATACACATGGAAGTGGTCAACATCCTTTGAGGTGGCAAGGAAAAGACAGAAAGCACAAAAGTGTTACTTTGGGAAAACGGCCAAGTGATAAACAATCACCTTAAACAAGGGAAAAGGCCTGAGAAGGACAATTTCCGTGACAATAAAGGGTGATGGTAATCACTGAAGTGCAGAAGACACGTTTAAATTTATAGTGAAGGTGGTATCTCCTTCCTGACTACTCTTACCATTTGTTCTGCAGCATCAGCCAAGCTGGAAGCTAAAGATGATCAAAATAATCACCTATTTCTTGCCTGACATTTTCCTTCTCTTTTCTTGAAGCAACTGCCTGAGAAACAGTCATAGCCACATACAAAACTAGTCTTTCCTACAAGGGCAAACCCCAATGAAGCTTCAGAAAGTAGATTCCCATCTGACAGACGAGCACAGGGACAGAAGAGATAGGGTTTGCACTCTCCTCTGGCAGATAAGGCAGGGATGTGTGGCAAGACTGAGAGGTCAGGCATTTTGCAGATTTTGTAGGCCTGACATGTATCAAATACATTCACCCACTAATTCCTGTACCAGGTCCTTAATTTCTGGAAGAGCTTGAAAAAAGGATCTTAATGGTCATTTAACAATTTTTCTCTCTGGATATACACAAATCAGCCCCTCTCACAAGCTGTGATGCACAGTAGCAGGCAAGCTAAAAGGAAATCTCTGGGAAACATAAGCAAAATAGCCAAACATTGGATTTGTAGCTCTACAGAACTCTGAAGGGCATGAAGAGTTTGGGGACAGAGCTAAGAGGACATCTCACCTACAGAAGAGACGATTTATCTACAGAACATACAGATATAGTCACAGCAGCAGAGGTCCCGTAGAACCTCAAGCTTTGGGCTTGGTCTTCAACATGCCAAAGGCTGCTCTAGTCACAGCAGAGACAAACCCAGATGTGACTGGTATAATCAACACCCTCCCCACCCCACATTATCTTTGCAGGGTTGTAGCTAATCCACCTGAACTCTGAGCATCCCATCACAATCACACACCAAGTGCCCACTCAGAAAATGTCATTTGGTGGTTCCAATATCAAGAGCTTGTCAGCAACAAGCTGTGGTGTTGGCACTTTCTGTTCTCCACATAGTCTGCCACAGAAAACTCACATACTGAGGGATGGGGCTACGTCCTCCTAGGCAGATGCTGAAGGTCAGTTCTGCATCCATTTAGAACTCTTATTCCCTATCTTTAGTGGCTCTGAACTAACATCCTGCAAACACATAGCCCACAGACACAGATAATTATACCAGAGAGTGCCAGGTCTAGGTTGCTCTTCTAGTGCATAGATTGATTTCCAAACATTGTGTGTGTGGTTCTCTGGAGGCTGAATGTCTCCCACGGAGCACCAAGGATAGGAAACATAGTAGTCCTGCAACACCATCTGGGGCTGATCATGAGGTGTGACGGGACTATAGCATCTCTCGAGACCCAGTCAAGTGCCACCAGTGCTACTGCATCAGCCTATGTGGTTACACCGCCTGGTTTGGTGTGAGCCTTCAGCACTCAGCTGCCAATGGGAACAAAGTTGGTAGGTGCCCACGAGATGCTCCTCACTCCCCACAGGGCTTAAAAAAGGTGGAAAAGCACTTTTCCTGAGGAAAAGCAGCAGAGAGCACAACAACAAGGATAATCCTCTAGGTGGCATCCAGAATCCCCAAACTTCACACAAAACTTTGTCTGGAGTTGCTTGCCCCTCCCTAGCCATCTGGATATTCAGAGGTGATGCTGTCACTACAGCTAACAATCTCACCTCTGCTGCTTCTTCACACAGTGTCAAGCCCCTGAGAGCTTAAAATTATTCCATTCAAAGTCAAATGGCTCTTAGGAAAAGGCAGAAGGTCTAAGGAAAGGATCTGCAGTGCTTTGTGGGAATACTCCACTTTCTTAGAAACTTTCCTCATACCTATTAGGAACTGTCAGATATCAATGAACCAGAGTTTGTAAGAAATAAGGTATTTATCAAACAGCCATATCCTTTCCTAATAGCATATTTTAATATTGCATAGGGAGGAATCAGAAAAGATTCTGCCTTTCTCTGTTAATGATTATGGCTCTTCCAATGCAGCCTGCAAATCCAGTGCCTTGTCTTTAAGTCTGTTTTAATTCCAGGTGTTTCCAAGGAAGATAAAATGTCTGCAGAGAGGATAATTATAGAATAACCTTTCCCTATGGAAAATTTCCTCCTAATGTGTTTAGTTATGTCATGAATCACAAATGCTTCTAACTCTTCTAAACTTACATTATGTGTATATACTGCCTGTTGCCGTTTCCATTACTCACGGTCTCACCCAGGATGAAATCCTGCTCCTACAGAAGTTGGTGCAAGCTCACCACAGCAGAACCAGGATGTGGTTGCTTGTTTTTTTCAGGAGTCTTTCCAGGTCTTGGCTCCAAAGCTGCACCGTCACTATTCCCACAGATTAGTCTGAGTTGTGTGGGTGTATTCAAAACATCCATAAAATGAGACTGAAGTGTTTCTAAACTGAAAAAAAAGAAAAACATTACTGATAGGGTCATTTCTTTCTTAACTCGTGATTTCTGCATCAGCTAAGAAGAAGTGGTGAGCCTTGTTCTGTCAAGCTCACATCTATCCCTACATGCATCCTCACAGTGCTGCAGTGCAGCACAAATGCTGAAGGCTGGAGCTCTGCACCAGCAGTGGCCACTTCTGTTTTCTCTGCAGTTCTGCGATAGTGTGAAAAGAAACAAAAGCAGTTCTGAAGCAGGTGAATGCTTGCTCCTTGCATCCAACTTTCAGAGCATCACAAGAATGTTACCTCATGTTTCTGAAGGTCCTATCTACGCATGAGTTAAAAAAACCCAACCCAAACAACATGACAGCAAGCAAGGGAATTAATGCTGTGGATGTTTTGGGTTTTTTTTTTTTTTTTTCCCTTTCAGTCAAGGTCCATTTCCCAAGTAATTTTGAGGCTGAAAACTGCCAGCTTATAAATCCTATTTTCAGACACATCGTTTGCCTGTGGCGGGTGCTCAGGTGTCTTTAACTCATTCTTCTTTAAAACCATGGCTGAAGAAGGGGGTCTCCCCGTCCCTTCGGGGTGCAGAACAAGCCACAGACATCACCCTTGCCTTTAACCCTTCACCTCTTCTCTGCCTCCCCCGGGGCTCACTGCCCCGCCAAGTACCACCACCTGTCCCCCGCACACATCCCTTCGTGCGGGGCAATGAGACGGGGGAGCGTGCGCCAGAACGGCATTTATTTGTCATAACCTTCAACGAGAGGTACCGGGTGGCGTTCAACGCCGCGCCATCCCCGGCGGACACAGCTACCGAGGGAGCTCGCCCCGCGCACGGCGGACGGGCACCGGGCACGGGCGGGCGGTGGGGGATGCGAAGGCACGGACGCATCATTCCTATGCCAAGCGGGACCCCGGCTGTGCGCCCCGAGGCGCCGGCTCTGCCCTTCCGAGGCTGCGGGACCGCCCGCGTCCCGCCTCTTGTTTACACACCGAGCCGCAGCGCCGGGGGCGCGCACCCAGAGCCGAACGGGACCCAAACAGCCTCGCCGCCGGGGCTGTCCCGTCCCGTCCCGTCCCGTCCCGTCCCGCACCGTCCCTACCGCTTCGCATCCTCCCTCCCTCCCCGACTCCCCGCCCGGCGCCGGGAGCTCCCGGCCAGAGGCCACTTACGCGCGGGGCGTCTCGGGTGCCCCGTCCGCGCCGGCGGCCGGTGCCGGTGCCGGGGCCGGTNCGGGGCCGGGCGGGGCCGAGCGGGGCACGTGGCGCCGCAACGTGACGGCGCCGTTCGTTCCCGCCGTGCCCGCCGGCGCGGGTTACCAGTCGCGCCCTATGGCGCGGCGGCGCCTGTGGGGCTGGGCGCCGTGAGTTGCCGGGCACGGCAGCAGCGCCCCGGGCGGGGGTTAGAGGGAGGGCACTTCCCACCCGGCACCCCCCAGCGCTGAGGTAGCGCCGGACTCACGCCTGGCCGGGCGTTGGAGGGACGGTGGGTCGGGGGGGTAGTGTGTGCGCCAAGGGCAGCCCCCGCTGAGGTGCGGGCGTGAGTCCGACGACGGCATCCCCGCTGTTGCGGGTCGAAAGGGGCTGAGACTGATTTTTCTGGCTTATGGTGGCAGCAGGGTCAAGGGGCCAGTGAGAGAGTCTGGGCAGGGTGAAGTGCAGGGGTATTGGAGTTTCCCCAGCTGCGAGTCCCTGAGGTGGTCATGACTCCTGTGGCGCACACACGGAGATGATCTGTGTTCTACGCTGGAATCGTAGAATTGCAGAATGGTAGGGGTTGGAAGGGACCTCTAGAGATCATCCAGTCCAACTCCCTGCTAAAGCAAGTTAACCCAAATCAGGTTGCACAGGAATGCATCCAAGGCAGGTTTTGAAAACCTCCAGCAAGGGAAGCTCCACAATCTCTGGGCAGCCTGTGCCAAGGCTCCCTCACCTGAAAGAAATTTCTCCTTGTGTTCAAGTGGAACTTTTTGCGTACCTGCTTATGTCCATTACCCGTAGTCCTATCACTGGACACTGATGTTTGGAAGAAATGTGACAAACACATCCTTGACGTCCATGGACAGATTTGGTCATTTACCTTTATCTAGGTCATCATAATGACCGCCGCGTTGTCCTGAGTTTTAGTAAGCAGCATTTCTATGAAAGTGTTTCCATGTTTTAATTTCCCAGTTGCTCTCAGAAGACACGTGAAACAGGCTGAATAATATTTGGTGGGAAAGTAACTGTATTATTTACTCCATTTCTTCAGGTTAGGATACACAAGCAGAAGCGGGCGAGGCTTTTGTTGGGTGTTCGAGAATTCCATCCTCGGAGTTGCTATTTCTGAATTCGAAAGGCCAGCTGCTTCTTATTCTTCTGGATTTCTATACCGATGTTCAAGAGCAGGAAGAGGAGGAAGAAGTGGATAAAGACTATGGTTTTATTTAGTTTGCAGAAGAATATCATTAATGATCTGAGAGATGAAGATTTGGTCAGAGAAAGGAAAAAAAAATATTAATTCTTTGATAACATGACTTGTTAAATTCAGACAGTGGGGCCCTTTTTCCCATGCTCTTCCACCTTCAATATATAAGGTTTCCACCATAATGTCATATTCCACCCCTGAGTGTTACTCCTGCAAAGGCAGTGCCAAAAGTTTGCTTCGTATCTCCCCTGTCAAAGCCATCTTTAAACTCTTCTGGGGAAATTTGGATGTGGCATTTTGCATTTCCATGTGGCTCATAACCATCCCCAGGGTGGGAGAGCTATTGCAACCCTACCCAGCAGTGAGAATGGAGGCAGAACAGAGCCTGGTGATGTTCCTTCATGTCTCCACACCAAGGGTGTGATGTAGCCCACTGATAGCACTGACTATGTCACTACCTCATCTGCCTTCGGCTGCAGAGGCTGGCGTGCGTAACCACATGGATAGTTGAGCCTTTTCCATCAGAGGATCCCACAGCTTTTTCCACCCTCCATATAGGCCTCTCTCCAGCTTCTCATAGCATCCTTATGTGCCTCTGCCTGTGTCCCTACATGACTTTGGCTGCACATCCAAACCCACCAATGGCAAACTGTTGTACCCCAACACGGGGGCAGACTCTGCTAGGAAAGCAAGTGTTGGGTGCCAACAGACAACCAAAATCAGCCCCTGCCCAGCCTTCCCACCTGTAGAACAGGGAGACTCTTTTTGCTTCATTTTCATTGCAGGTGCTCCTGCATTTAGATGTCGAGGCTGTCAGCAAATGGAGAACTGTCTTTTTTAAGGTTTAATGGTAATTTTAGATGTTAAGAAAACCCACCTATACTTATACTGTAACCTCTTGCAAAGTGGGGTTTTTTTAGCTGTCCATCTTTTCAGAAAGCCTCGTGTTTTAAGTAGTTTTTTTTGCTGGACACTGTTCCTTTGTCAAAATATGAAACTGCATTTTGCTGGCAGCGTTTGTTTTTACTTAAGTTTGGGTAGAGTAATTTCCTAGGGAAGTAGCAATGCTGTTTGTATTAGAGCTCAATTATTTCCTGGAAAACTGAACTTTTTGGAAACAGAATTCCATTTTTTCTTACTGCCTCTATTATTTTTTTTTTTTTTTGAAGCTCAAATGAATAATACAATTTCTGGCATAGTTGCATGTAATCACGTGCCTTATCTTAGGCATGTGGATTCATTTGTGCCAAATGCTGTGAATCATCTTTTTAGCTGTTTCCAATCACAATCTGAGGTTTCATAAGATTAGAAAGGCAATTCATGTTTAAACATCAGCTCATTCTCAAGGTTCTACTTTTGGTTTGCAACGTGCTTTTTACAGCGGGGATTACTCTCCAAAGGATTGCTCTCCATGTTAGACTTGCCATCCATTCTGCATTTCCGAGGTCACTCATCCTTTGCTGTCTCTTGCTCTCAACCTGGTGCACAGCTACTGCCTCACAATGCATTGATAGCAGGAGAAGACAACAGGATGACGCAAGGGCTTGCAGCACAAAGAAGACTTGTATGTATGTGTCTCTTCCAGTTCTGTACTGGCTCCATCCTCCATATCCTTTGATCCATCGGGGTTGGCACTTTTGAGATGCAATGCTGCCTTTATAGTTCTAGATGGGGAAAAAGTTAGTTGAGAAAGGCAGTAAATCTTTAAAAAGATTTTCTTTTTAATTGTTTGGGTTTTTTTCCTCTCAGTTGTGGTTGTGTAGATTTTTGCAGCTTCCTATTTTGGTGCATGCCAATAAGAATTGAATAACAATTAAAAACCAGAACGTTTGTATTCCTGGGCATTGTGTGACAGCTCAAGCCAAAAGCTGAAGAAAAATGAAAGATGATAGTGGGTTTGGTGGGAAAGGATTGTTAACTTAAGGCAAGTGTGATAAATGTGAAGAGTGACAGCTACGTTATTATTATGTCAGTTCTGGTCTCTGGGCAAACTCTAAGGGCTTGTATTTTCTGTAACTTGTAGCCTTTATGAAGTGCCAGTGAACCAAAAGACAAATTGCTGCACGACGCCAGTGCTCTCTAATAGTGTGTGCCTTGAAAAATGTTACTGAGTAAGTTCCTAGTTTCAATTAAGGTATAAGTGAAAAGATAAATAGAGGCAGAAGAATCGTTGCTCCATTATCTATTCACCTGTTCACCAGAGATTAATTTTCAAACAGGCTTAGGAGTATTGACTATAACATAAAACCCAGACATAAACACAGGAAAAATTAAGGGCTAGACAATCTTTCACACTCCATTTATCCTCCTAGACTGCATTTACAATTCAGTCACAGAAACTAGAGCCTGTAAAATTTTGAGGGCATAGGAAAACTCCAGACTTTTTCCTCCCCCTCCACCCCAGAAAACAGGTTTTCCATTAGTTTTCATGTCTACCATGTACCTCACCTAGTGAAACAAAGCTACTTTTACTTTCTGAAGAGTGAAAAATACATTCTGTGTGATAAAGTTAGCATATAGAAAATGTAGCTAAGTGTATTTCTTGGGGAGTATACCCCGCATTAGAGATGGAGCAGTTACATGGCCTTTTGCCTGCTGATGTATCCCTGAGCGGGGAGAGCAAGGACAGATACTGAAAAAGAAAGCATGTGTATAAAACAAAGAGGAAGGTTACTGCTATAAACATCAAAAATACTTACGCAGATGTAACATAGATGCTGGTGCAGGGAAAGATGATACTGTAGGGAGGAAAGGTAAAACAATTGGTTGTATGAAGAGGTGGTAAATGCAAAAGCATAGCTAGGAGCCTCTTTTGGGAGAGATGTGGAGAGAGCCTTCTCTGCCTGGAGGAAAAAGAGAATGTTCTCTGTAAGAGAAGTAGTGCTGTTGGTGGCTTTGGCCTGGGAGGCAATGACTGCTCATAAGATGATCAAGACCACCAGATTGCAATTTGTGGTGCCCAGAGCTGTGTAGGTGAGACAACCCTGGGCTCTAGCTGGATGCAGTATTGCATTATGAGGATAAGGACGGCTGAGAAAGCAGGAGAAACAGAAAGGAAAAACGATACCACTCTAGGGAAGTGTGATATGAGCTGGCTGATTGCTCTGTCAGCTTAGCACCCTGACTCTGTGTAGCACGGGCAGCTCAGGAGAGCAGTGGTGTATGTACCCACTCCTCCACATTGGTGGAGAGGAGCTGGAGGGGGACTGGGATAGCCCATCTGCAAGAAGTCAGTGACATTGTTTTAACACGCCAGAACTGCTGACCCTCCAGGGCAGGTTTGCTGGGCACTGGCAAGACATGGCAAAGCAGAAACTGAGTGGAAGGCATCAACCCAAATAGATATCTGCTTCCATCCTGTGTTTCTCTGCTGGTGCTGCACTTGGTGCTCCTTGGTGCCTTCCCTTACAGTGTGGGAGAGCTAGGGAGGAGAGTTCATACACCAAGGCGAAAGGCAAGCAGAGTGCTGCCCATCGCAAACCTGGCCTGCTCTCCACATCACTCTCTGGCAGGACAACTGAGAATTGGCTAAACAAAGTCAAAGGTATGGGAGAATTTGCTGTTCATTTCTGTTCGTGGACACAGGGCTTCTCGGTGACTGTAGATACTTGAAGGGGGATGCTTAGAGCTGCTCTGTGCCACCCCTGAATCAAATTTTGGCACTCAGTCTTTAAGCAGCAAAATTTTGGTTAGTTTTTTTTTTCTCAAGTGACAAGCAGTGCAACTACAAAACAAAGGTGCATAAATTAGTAGTGTATTTCTGGAGAGGAGTTCTTGAGCTATATATTGCAATTCCGTCTTGCTTTCCTTCACTCCCATGCAGCGATAGCAAAGGTGTGAGCAGGAGATGAAAACATGGTGTTCCTGAGCCTTTCCTTTTTATCTTTCCCTTCTTGGGCAGCAGGTGCTATAAAGCTGATGCAGATAGGTGTACTGCGTAAAGGAGTGTGCAACATCTTAACCATTGTCAACTCTGAAGCATGTACATCAGGAATATATATGGTACCTTGGGGAGGCCTGGGTGCTGCCATGACCTCCTCAAAGCTGGTGGATACTGAGCCACGTGTGTAAAAGTCACTAGGGGAGAACTGCCAGACAAATGGCCTGACTGCTTAAAATGGCCTGACTACTTAGGCCTTGTTTCCCCAGGAGAGCAAGGTAAAGTAGGAACAAGGGAATTATGTCAGCTGTAGTTTACATTTTTATTTCTCCCTTAAAAATGCTCTTACATTTACCTGTATTTTCAATGTTATAGTCTAGAATTTAAGTCATTATTTAGGGTGGAAGCTACCGTGTGATATTCCCACTGAGTTCTGGAGAGTCTCACTGACCCAGCAGATAGAGAGAAAATGAATTTGTTTAAACTCGTTTTGTAAAGAAAGCTTTCAGGATGTCTGCAGGTCTAACCGTAGTGGAGGTCTGAACAGTCTCACTAAGCTGCGAAGGTTGCTCTGGGGCTAATAGCAGCAAGTGGTAGAAGGAGGGAAATTTTGCCATGCAGACTTTGTCCCATGCTTGTTGTGCAGTGAGAGGTGGTTCACAGCCTCTATGTCTTTCCAGTTCAACATCTAAATTTTCCCAGAGAAATTACGAATTCTCCATCTCTGGAAATGTTTAGAATCAGATTGGCTGGAGCTTTGAGCAACCTGATCTAGTGAAAGATGTCTTTGCCCATGGCATGAGAGTTGGACTAAATGATCAAAGGTCCCTTCTGACTCAAAGCATTCTGTGATTCTAAATTTGACAGTAATTTTTTGTCCTTCTTTTCTATTCTCCCAAAGCCTTAAGGATGTGTGAAGACCAAAGAGTTTCAGTCATTTTTCTCAGATGGACACCAGTGCAACCAATGTTCTGTAAGTGTCAGAAGCTATGAACCATCTTCTTCAAAGTCTGGGTCCCTTGCCCACTGTCTTGCCCAGCAAGTTGAGAGACACGCGCTCTGTGGAGAGGCTAAAACAATGCATGCCTTGCCTGACCAACTGGATGCCACCAGATTAGAGTACATGACTGAGCTCTGTTTGCCTTCTGCACTGGCACCTTAATTTGTGTGCCTTTCCTTTATTCAGCTGCCAGTTTTCACTGGCAACTTGTGAAAACATCATTTTCTTTGATGTTTCTTCCCTTCTACTGAACGCACCAACAGATTCCAAAACTGCAAAGGGAAGTTTGTCAGCAGAGTGGATGAGACTAAATCTCATATGCTTTGGAGCACTGGCAAAAATGACCGCTGATTGAGAATGTGACAAATATTATGACTCTTACCTGCCCCCCGTGCCTCCTCTTTCTGATTTGTCATGTATATATGGGTATATGGACATGAAGCGCTGAAAAATGGGATGTAAGTTAGAGTGTCTCGGTGTCTTTAATGTTTATCTGGGAAACTTGTGAGATCTGAAGCGCTCAAGGTGGCAGAGGTCTTGCTACTGGGAAGACAAATGGCCATGGTTATTCTGTCTTCTACTGCTTACTCCTATAAAACTGGAGCATGAACTTCTAGTGTATCACTAGTTCCTGGTCACCTCTAGCCTGTGTTAGCTTGCTCTCTGTCTTGGCTTTAGCACGGGCCAGACTGCATCCTCTGAGGTGATGACCTTCAGTGGTTTGGAGGACCATGGACCAAGGACCATTTCACAGAATCCCAGAATCTCAAGGTTTGCAAGGGACCTCGAAAGATCATCTAATCCTATCCCTCCTGCCAGAGCAGGACCACCCAGAGTAGGTCACACAGGAACTCATCCAGGTGGGTTTTGAATGTCTCCAGAGAAGGAGACTCAACAACCCATCTGGGCGGCCCGTTACAGTGCTCCATCAACCTCACAGTGAAGAAATTCTTCCTTGTATTTTTTTGGAACCTCCTATGTTCTAGCTTATACCCATTGCCCCTTGTCCTATCATTGGACATCACTGAGAACAGCCTGGCTCCATCCTCCTGACACTTGTCCTTTATGTATTTGTAAACATGAATGATGTCACCTCTCAGTCTCCTCCAAGCTAAAGAGCCCCAGCTCCCTCAGCCTTTCATCATAAGAGACATGCACCACTCCTTTCATCATCTTGGTGGCCCTGCAATGAACTGTCTCCAGCAGCTCCCTGTCCTTGAAGTGAGGGGCCCTGGCTCATGCTCATCTTGCTGTCCACCAGCACCCCCAGGTCCCTTTCCCCTACACTACTCTCTAACAGTTCATTCCCCAGCCTGTACTGGTACGTGGGGTTATTCTTTCCCAGATGCAAGACTCTACACTTGCCCTTGTTGAATTTCATCAGATTTCTGACAAGCACAGTGGATGGGAGCATGTGAAAGTTGGTGCCCTCCATGCAGCACAGCTCTTCAGACCTATCTCAGTGGGTTTTGCACCCTCAGACACCTGTTGCTCTCATGACATGTTCCAGGATGTGCAGCAATTCCTACCTTGAATGGAAAAATAAACCAGATCTTAAGAGTAGCATTCAGGGCTCAATAACCCAAACTCTACACTGTGGGGATGTAGGCAGCATGTTTTAAACCCTCAGTGATAAAGGTGCTTGGTGTGGATGCTGACAGTGCCCTTTGGGGAAAGATGAACTTATCACGAGGAAGGTGTGCTGGGCTGCAAGTTGCCTCTGGAAAGACATTTACGCAGGTAGGACTCCATAGTAGGCCTATATGAGACAGCCTTGCATGGGCTTTAAGTCAGATGTGAGCACTGTGATAGCATGGTGCAGTGCAGACCTGAGGCGGTGGAGCTTGTCTTGCAGCCAGGCTTGTACAGGGTGGCTTGGCACAGGAGTCTCTCAGATGTCTGAAAACTACAGAGAACAATTTGAGTTTTTAAGTATGGTGCAGCTTCCTGAGGAAGAAGTAGACTTGACATGGAATGGTGAAGCTAGCCTCCAACTTCTCATCTGACCTAAAAGTCTGGGAAATTTTCTCATTGTAATTATTTTCCAGTAATTATGTGTTTTGCTACTTAGTGCCAAAAGGGCAAGTGTCAGAGTTTGTTATACTATAAAAAATGTTCATTAAAAAGATGATTTCTTCCCCAGCATGGTGTCCGGGTTCAAAGTTGTTGGTCAGTGTTTGTAGCTCTGTCATGTCTGCAGTTAGTAGCTTGTCATATTTTAGACAGAGAGATGTGGTGTCTCTTGCATATTGCATTTCTGTTAAAAGGGCTGTTTACTGTGTGAAACTGAGCGAAACATGTGATGTAAATGTAGGAGATGGCCTAAACCCAAGAAAGGCTGTAGTTCAGAAATCATACTGCACTCTGTTGTTCACTTTGACTTGGATTAGGCCTTTGAGTGACTTGGGAGTGAAACTGGACTCCCCAAAGCTGGTGTGGATGAGATGGATCAGCATAAAAGGATGTTGTGCTTCAGGTCCAGCCAGCAATGAAACACAA
>WBNH01012795.1:0-17133 GCA_013401255.1 Urocolius indicus
TGGGAGCAGTGAGGTGGGCCCAGAAAGAAAGGAGCGGGGAGGGAGATGTTAAAGTGTTGACTGTATTTTTCTCATCATCCTACTCTCTTTTTTGCTTTTTGTTCTGTAGGCAGTAGAATAAGTTTTCCTTACTTTGCTCTAAGTCTAGTACTGGAGTCTGTTTTGCCCTGAACTGTAATTGGCAGCAATACCTCCCTGCCCTTGTCTCAATCCACAACATCCTTTATTATCTTTTTTCCTCCCATGTTTCTGGGGCCTCTACTGTCCGAAGGTGGTTGGAGGTGGATGAGGGGCAGTGAGCAAGAGATTGTCATAGTGTTTCATCACTGAGTGGACTAAACCACAACAAGGGGACTGGAGCATCTTTCTTATGAGGAAAGGCTGCAAGTACTGGAGCTCTTTAGTCTGGATAAGAGGAAACTGCAGGGGGATATCATTAATATTTACAAATATCTAAATGGTGGATGTTGACAGGTTGGGGCATCCCTTTTTTATGTTGTATCTATTGACAGGACAAGGGTTAATAGACATAAGCTGGAACACCTAAAGTTCCATTTAAACATACGGAAAACTTATTTTACTGTAAGGGTAATGGAGCACTGGCACAAGCTGCTCAGGGAGGCTGTGGAGTCTCTTTCTCTGGAGGTCTTCAAAACCTGCCTTTATCCATTGCTGTGTGACCTGATCTAGGCGGACCTGCTTTGGCAGGGGAGTTGGACTAGATGATCTTTATAGGTCCCATCCAACTCCTACCATTCTGTGATTCTGTGATTTCATTGGAAGAAAGTGTTTAAAAAACATAGAGATAATTTATTTCATTCATTCACCTGGAAATTTGGAAGGATCTATTCATGTTTGAATGTATTTTTTTTCTAACCAAGATGGTTATAGATGATATTTAATTTTTATTTATTGAATTGTATTATGCATAGTTTTTATTATTTTATGTTTCTTTCTATGACCATGTCTACTTAAGCAAGGTCACATCCTGAAGTTAAATTTATAATCTCTTTTTTTTCATTAAAGAACAGGAAATTTATATGCTACAGACTCTCCAGGAAACCCACTCAATCATTTTGTCTTAATTTTCTCTGGAGACTTAGATATTTGCCCTGCAAAATTACCTCAGCAACATTTTATTCCTGGATTAGCACAGATGGGAACAACTGTCACACCTCAGCAATATAGATATAGTGAATGGTGACTCCAGAATGAAGAAATTCTTTCCTTTCTTCCTGGTGTCTTACAGTGCAGCTGTGTAAGAGGAAGATGTTTTAAAGACCCCCTGGCAATGCAATTGTCATTTGCATATATTAAACATATAATATTCTACTGCTGATTCCAGATCTCACTGAATATTGCTGCTTCTCCATTGGAACAATGAAGCTTCTACTATCTTTGCAGAAATAAAATTCTTAGGTGATACGTCTGATCCAAGTGATCTTAGAGCAGTTGATAGTAAGGCACAGGCTTGCAGTAGTTCCAAGGGAGCAACTCAGTTCTTTAAAGGAAAGGAATGGTTTGTACACTGGAGGAGGAGTGACTCTATCAGTGATGGGTACCCCTGCTTCCAGATATAGGAAGAGAAATGGCCTGAAAGTTGACATCATGCACTCACAGGTCCTTATTTAATGCTTCTGTGCTATAAGCATCTCTAAATATGTCAGCACCTTATTTGACATGTGTGAATATCTTGCACATGTTTTTTCTGGATGTTTTCTGGAAAAAACTGATTGCCTTAGTCATGGTCTGCTGTTGCAGGCAGGGAGATGTCCTGTGTGGTCATCTTTATAACACCCTTCTGGCTTTTTTCCTTGCAGTCCTGATGCCTAAGTGTGGTATGCTGTCTCACTGTGTACTGGTGTCACGATCCCTTGTAGGGTCATACTAAATTTGGCAGAAGTTAAACCCCCTTGCTCTCCAACTGACCTCAGTCAATTCTGAGTGATGTCCAATCAAACAGGTTATTGTGATCAGGTTTTGTGTGTGGGAACAGAATTAAGACTCAGAATCAAATGCTAAACTATTTTATTTTATCTAACTACAATCAACAATGTGAGGAGCCTGAGAGGAAAGAAGAGGAAAAGTAAGAGAGAGAGAGAGAGGTGGAGAGAGAGAGAGAGATTACAATAGTCACCACCAACTCAAGTCCACCACATCCCAGAAGTCCGCTGGTCTTCTATAACAACCACCACCACCACACAATCTCTGCTGGCCTTGCTCTTTGTAACATTGTTTCATTGCATAGTCAATTGGGACTCACCTTGTCTCTGGTAGCATAGAAGTAGACATTTGATACAAGAATTGTGTGCACCAGAAACATTCTTTACCCAAGCTGTTTGCAAATCCTACAGAAACGGAGTAGTATAGGAAGTAAGACTTTTACCATCACCATGAAGTTATTCCACAAGTGAATTTCAGCTCCTTCTGAAGGCTTGCATCTCTTTACTCAAATTCATGTTTAAAAAATGCTAATTCCCTACTCACTCAACTGGTTAGTATACCTCTTCTGATTTCAGTGCACTTGTATGCACTTATACAAGTCTTACAGGTCCATGTATCATAACTATCAGACATAAAGTAATCTGTACAGTAGATGCTTGCTTTCTGCCACCCTTACCAAGCAGCTGATCTGAAAGGACCAAATTAATGAAAAACCTGAATACTGGACTTCACAGATCTCCTTAAATTAAGCACAAGCAGTTGGCACATTTGGGGCCTTGATATTTTTTTTTCCCTGTTCTCTTATTCAAATAGCTTCTTAGTATCACAAACAGAATTCAGAGCAGAAAAAAATGATCTAAAATAAGGCCATACATTTAATATTTGCAGGTAAGGCCTGATGTGAGGTCAAACAAAAATTGGAACCCAATTTGAAACAAACTGATTCAATGGTGAAGTAACTTGCATTGAGGAATTCTTTTGTTTGTGTGGTTATTTTGCTTTTTATTTTTAAATGAGTCTCATTTCATGGGAAATCTAAAAGACAATCAAGAAAGGGACCAAAATATGCCTCCTTCTGTTTTGTGGTTTAGGTTTTTTTATTCCTTCAAACACTCTTCATTGCCTTTTCAAAATTACAAGAAAACTCTTTAATGGCAATGTAAGTATGGCAACAGAGGAAAAGGTAGAATTTAAAATGAGGTCCATCATTTTGACATTTAAATAGAAGTAGTAGAATGAAAAATAAGAAAAAAGACTGTACCAAGAGATGAAAATACTGCTACAAAGGCATATATTTATAAATCAGTAAGTTACAGTAGCATATTCAAGCTCTAGTGTGGAATAGTTTGTTTGTACTTAAGGATTTAAAATGCCATTAAAAAGACCTCAAAAAATCAATAATGATACATTCTAATTCAAACAGTCATCACTGCAATTCATCAGTCATATTTACCCAGGCCCTGTATATAACAGTCACCCGATCCCTATGTAATTACCAGCTTCACTTTTTGAATTATCAACAGCTCTCATAGTTCATTGCTTCAAAGTTTCTTATAAGTGCTTGCAGTCAATAACCTTGCCACTATGTAGCAATCAGGTAGCCAAACACTGGGTGTAAATGTTTCAGAGGTTCTCATATCATTACAGAGATATGAACTACAACGTGACTGTGCTAGTAGGGTAAGTGTGTAGAAAAGATATTATCTGGAAAATCTGCTTACAGGAACATGTAGATGCTTTGCCATGGCAAAATAGTGTTTCTGCAGAGGAGAGTATTTACCTTTGAAAATGAAACCACAAATCCTCCTGAAGGCTGTTTGTTCTGAGTTGGCAGACACCATCACCAGAGTTTTATACCTCACCATCAGCACAAAACATTCATTATGTCTGCAGCCTACTTGCACCATCACTGCTCACTGCTTCAAACAAAGTCTGTAATTTGGTTTACATGCAAATTTGAGAATAGCATCCCTGTACTGACATTGGTTTAAATATCAATGTGTGTAAGAAGGAACCTCATTTTTTTCTGCTGCTACTCACTCAATAAATAACACCACAGAAAACTTCCATCTATGCTTAAAAATTATTTCTTAAGTTTGTCAAATAAAACAAAGAAAAACTGGTCACCACAAATAAATAGAGCTTTCAACAATACCAAATTTTCCAAAGTGTTCTATACTCACACTGAACACATCTCCAAATGAGCCCAACACTTAGTGTCGTGGTTTTGCCCAGCCGGAGCAAAGGGAAAAAAAAAACTGCAACTCCCCCCACTCCTGATGGAATGCGGAGGGGATCAGGGAAAGAGAAAAAAAAAAAGTAAAAGAGCCTGCATTAGTTGAAATAAGAACAATTTACTAGGGGAAAGTTGAAGAGGAACAACTATAACAAAGATAAGTGGATATTACAAAGAAAAACTGGTGAGTGACACAGTTGCTCAACACCCGGGACCTGACCTAAGCGACCGCTCCGGACCAGCAACCGAGAGACCGCAACCCTGGAAGAGCTTCTTCCAGCTAGCCCCCACCTATATACTGGGCATGACATTAGGATGGTATGGAATACCTGCTGGCCAGCCTGGGTCAGCTGCTCAGGCTGTACCCTTTCCTGTTTCCTCACAGGTATTAACCCTATCCTAGCTCAAACCAGGATAGCCAATAAAATGAAGGTGACAGATTTTCAAAATGTCCTGCTGAAATAATTGGTCATTTTCTTTCATTCTTCAGAAAGACTGCAGGCACTGGGGTCTGAAAAATCTATCTGCCTGTTTTGGCACACGGATGAGTTCCACTAGCAAAATTGGCAGTCATTTTTCATTTGTTTTCTTATCCAGTCTGAAGACTACTTAGGAAAGTGTATGTTTTATGATGAGTTATATTGGCAAAATATATACTTAAATCTGTTGTTCTTTGATTACATTGCATAGGAAGATGAAAATACTGTCAACTATTTAAACACACAAGAGATGTCCAAAAAAAATTGTATTTATCTGCATTTGTAATGCTGTTTGATAAAGCCAGGGTCTGAACAACAGGGATACATGACTGAAACTTATTTGGAAAGTGCTATTAAAATAGAGACACTGTTTAATCTTTATTGTGTTAACTGGCAGTTAAAATTTTTCTTTGTTGACAGTATTTTATTTAAACATTCTACGTTGATCAAATTTTAAATGTGTTATTGATTTTTCATCTTGGTTTCTGAGATATTTGAAATAAAAGCATAAGGCATATTTATTTCACAATGAAAACTAAACTATATGGAAGAAGAAAATAAACAACCAGTGGCCTTCAATAAACTCATAAGTACCAAGGCTTCAAATGATCATTTATTTCCTTTCCCATTTGCAGATAAATCAGAGTTTAATGCCTTTTTTTTTTCTCTGAAGCTTCTTTTCCCAAAGGCCTTCTATTTTTTCTTGACTTTTGCTACGTTTTCTTTGAGCAGTGAATTAATAGTGAGCTCTCCCTAGGAAGGACATGCTGAAACTGGATATCCTAAAGTCCTGCTAATTATCCAGTCTTCTAAACTAGCTCACAATAACAGAAAAAATCATTACAGGCATTTTGAGATGTACATCCCCACAGTACTCAATAATAAAGAGTTTTCAGTAAGATTGCTGGTGAGCCATAACTTGAGAAGAAGAAGATTATGATAGGAAGCTTGTAATTTAACAATCAGAATGTTAAGGGGTGGAAGGTACTTCCAGAGATCATCCAGTCCAACTCCCTACTAAAGCACATTCACCTTGATCAAGTCACACAGGAATGAGTCCAGGAGGATTTTGAAAGCCTTCAGACAAAGAGACTGCACAGCCTCTCTGGGCAGCCTGTTCCAGTTCTTTCTCATCCCTACATGAAAGAAGTTTATCCTCATTTTCAAGTGGAAATTCATGTGTTCCAGCTTGTGCCCATTACCTCTTGTCCTAATACTGGGCACCACAGAAAAAATGATTCATCCCGTCCTCTTGACATACATCATATCAACAAGCATTGATAAGATCTCCCCTTCTCGTCTCCAGGCTAAACAGCCCCAACTCTTGCTGCCTTTCCCCATAAGAGAGATGTTCCAGTCCACTATTCATCTTGGTAGCCCTCCACCAGACTATTCCCAGAAGTTCTCTACCACTCTTGAACTGGGAAGACTAAAACTGGACAAGGTACATTAGATGTGGCCTTATCAGGGCAGAGTAGAGGGGGAGGATGATTTCCCTCGACCTACTGGCCATGTTCTTCTTGATGAATGCCAAAATGACACTTACCTTCTTGACCATGAGGGCACATTGCTGGCTCATGTTTAGTTTGCTGCCCACTAGAATTTCCACATTTCTCTCCACAGAGCTGCTCTCCTGCAGGTGGATCCCCAGCCTGTACTGGTACATGAGGTTGTTCCTCTCCAGGTACAGGACTCTGCACTTGTCCTCATTGAACCTCATGGGGGTCTTCTTTGCCCAGCTCTCAAGCTAGTGAGGATCTCCCTGAATGAATGCACAGCCTTCTGGTGAATCAGCCAGTCCTCTCAGTTTGATGTCATCAGTGAAGAGGGGAAGGAACACTCCATCCCCTCATCCAAGTCGTTGATGATGATGTTGAACAAGACTGACCCCAGAACAGACCCCTGTGGAACCCCACCGGCCACATGCCTCCAACTTGATTTGGCTCTGTTGATGACTACCCTCTGGACTCTGTTATTCTGCCAGTTCTCCATCCACCTCACTGTGCACTCATCCAAGCCACACTTCCTTGAGCTTTCCAATGAGGATGTAATGGGAGATGGTGTCAAAGGCCTTGCTGAAGTCAAGGTAGATGACATCCACCACTCTCCTCCCATCAAGCCAGCCAGACATGCCATAATAGAAAGCTATCAGGTTTGTCCAGCTGGATTTCTCCTTGGTGAATCCGTGTTGACTGCCCTGGTTATCAAACCATCCTTTCCAGTATACTCTTAAGGGACAACTGCCACTTTTAATTACCTTGTGTGTCTGTCATGGAACTTTATACTATTACTTATCACAGCAGCACCATCTAAGCACTACAATCTCTCAGTATAGCATTCATCATGTTGCATATCCCCTCTTGCACTTCTCTTTTTTTAACAGAGAAAACTGAACTAGAGATAATTTAGCACATTGTTTCCCATTGATTTGCTTCTGTTAGTAGGACAATGAGGTACAGGAAGGTAAAAAGTTTATTAAAATAATTTAATATACTTCAGTAAACTTCTTGTGGATTGAAGTGTCACATAGCATGTGAACACATGAACAAGGTATGGCCTGCAAATAGGTTCTATTAGCAAGAGTGCTGCTGAAGGAGCGGGCTATATGCTTATAGGTAGTGCAGGAGTAGCCTCAACAACCACTGCATTCCAGATATACAGTTTGTCATAGGTTTGTGTGGAGCTGCTTTTTGCTTGATAAGAGAGGGAGAGAGTTGCAGTGCTGGATCCAGTAAGGAGTTCTCAAAACATCCCCCGGCTCTGAGTTGGAGCCACCTTCAGGCCAATCTGCCATCATTATTTAAAGGAAGTGAAAGAGTATGTGGAGGATTGGTGCAAAATGGAGGTGACCATGTCACACAGTCAGAGAAGGAGGAAGGAAGGAGGGACAATGCTGAAACAGACACTTCCCTGTAGCCTGCAGTGAGAACACAGGCCGTTCCTCTGCAACGCATGGAGGGTAAAGGTAGGACTGAGAGCCATCAGTAGCTCCAGATGAGTGCATCCAGATGGGCAAGAGACTGTGTGAGGAGGTGGTCATGGCACAGGCCATGCAGGAGAGTTTGAGGGCAAAAGAGACCCACGCAGGAGGCAGAGAGGAGCTGCAGTCCTTGGGATGAACACATGTTGGAGCGGCCTATGCAGGGCTGTCCACTGTGTGAGGGAGACCCCACGCTGGAGCAGGGAGGACCGACTGCCCCGAGGCAGGAGCACCTAACCCTATCCCCAAACCTAATGACCCGAACCCTAACCCTAACTCTAACCTTACTGGCCCTAACTGTATCCCTAATGACCCTAACCTTATCCCTAATGACCCTAACCCTAATGACCCTAACCCTAACCCTAACCTGAACCCTAATGAACCTAACTGTAATCCTAACCCTAACTCTTACCCTAACACTAACCCTAAAGCTAAACCTAACCCTAACCTTAATGACCCTAACCCTAAGCCTAACCCTAAACCTAACGAACCTAACCCTAACCCTAATGACCCTAAACCCTAACCCTAATCATAATGACCCTAACCCTAACCCTGACCCCTAATCCTGACCCCTAAGCCTGACCCTGACCCCTAAAGTGTAGCTCCTGCTTTAATATATTGTATGTTGTGTTTTAGGGTGTGAGTTTGAGTGGGACTGTGGTTGGGAGAAGTGTTTACTAGGGTTAGAGGATGTGGTGATTGAAGGAGTGTGATAAGGGGAGTGGGTGTTTGGGTTATGGGGTGTTTTGAGGGGTGTGGTTATGGTCATTAGGGTGGGATGTGGGAGTGGTTGAGTCAGGGGTGGAGTTGTGGTTGGGGGCGTGATTGGGGTTGGGTTAGGGTTAGGGTTACATAAAAACACCAGAGCAAGATCAGTACTATTCCTTGCACTTGAATCTTAAGCAACAGACAGATTAAATCTCTACTAATAGTAAAATAACAGAGCACTACGTGTTTGTAAGTACAGCACCACATAACCAGAAAGAGCAGTGGAAATAAACGAGGAGATGGATCATTTTCCTTGGTTTTGACAAGCCTTCTAATTCAGTGTAGGTAAAAAACATTTATTATTTTTCACTGTTGATAAGCCAGTGTAAAAACCCTCTGACAAGGTGATTGGTACTCTTTATTATGAAATTCTATGAACCTTTAAGCTTTTTTTTTTTCCTTTTTCTAACAAGCCATAGTTAAGCTGTTATTTTATTTTCCACAAATGTGACAGCAGTCTTTAAAATTACATTTGCAGGTCCTTATTTTAAAAATTTATCAGGAAGTTCAGTTCTTACCATGTTAATGCTATGAAAAAGTTCTTTCACAGTCTCCCTTACCAGGGCTCTGAAGCTTAGTATCTTCCCACTATGCTCAAAGTTTTCCTAGTACAAATTTATTACATATAATTGCATATGTAAGGTTGTCCTATAGAATATATTCTTCTCTTTGGTCATGACACTGCATTATTTCTAGGGAGAAAAAATGTCATGGAGATTTTCCTCAATGACTGTGTAAAACTGGAACTACATTTATGAGGAAAGGCTGCAAGATCTGAAACTGTTCAGCCTGGAGAAGAGGAGACTAAGGAGGGACATCATTAATACTTGCAAGTATTTTAAATGTGCATCTCAAGAGGATGGGATAACAGCCTGTAGTGTCCACTGACAGGACAAGGGGTAAAGGACAAAAGCTGGAACACAAAAAGTTCAATTTAAACGTAAGGGAAGACTACATTACTGTAAGGGTTAGAGAGCCCTGGCACAGGCTGCCCAGGACAGTTGTGTAGTCTCCTTCCCTAGAGATTTTCAAAACCCACCTGGACATGTTCCTCTGTGACATTGTGTAGGTAGATCTGCTTTAGCAGGGTGATTGGACTAGATGATCTTTAAAGGTTCTTTCCAACCCCTACCATTCTGTGTGATTCTGTAAAAAAAAAAAAAAAAAAAGAGTTTTTACCCTTAATATTTCCATTTAAGTTTGAGCAGGCACTGCATATTACACAATACAAGTGCAAGTATACACTGCATATTACATTATACAAATAATAGGTTTGAAAGACCTGAGAAGTATTTACTTTAGCTGATATATTCTTTTACATTCTTTCTAGGCACAAAGAGCGAGCAACTATTTAAGTTCATGGAAAAAAACTTTCCTATTATATGTGCTTATAGAATCAAGTAGCATTTTTAAACAACATTTTCTGTAATTCAGGGTAACAATAGTAACATTTATCCACACACATCTAGTTAGTCGCAGCATTGTCTGCTTGAGGCTGTCTTCTTTCCTCCTCTTGACCTTTGCTTCCACTCAATTGCTCATAAGATTTTAGAAAGAGAAGACAAAACTACTGTGTTACAACGGGACAAACATTTATTATTACTATACAATGCAAAAGCTTAAGGAAAGCTTTACTCAGTGAACTCAGTGAGTGTACTGATTTCTGTTTGCTTCTGCAGAGGACAGTTCACAAAAGGCAGCATTTCCCTGTAAACTTAGATCATCTGTTTAATGGCAAAAAGACTGTCATATAGGGCACTAAATATCCACAGATGACCAATCGAAAAAGTACGATGTATAACAAATGTTCCTTACAAAAGATAAATAGTCATCGTTAACTTTCACTCTACATATTCCTCAACATACTGTCAGGTGTGAGCCCTTATCAACCTAACTGGCTTGACAATTAGAGCTATGAAGAACAAAGCAAACGACATTTTAGTCCATTATATCTAGATTTGTATTACAGATGTAGAAATAGCTAACGTGAGATGTTATGATGATATTTTGCTTTGCAAAAATTGTATGTGCAAGTCTTTTAAAAATATTTTCATTTTTAACAAGACAGTGAAACTTCTAAAGCTGCTTGTTATTCAATTTCTAGTAATCACACCTGTTTTATCAGCAGCAGACAAGCATTTATAACTATATCTGCACACAACTTCAAGTCTTTCCTTTTAAATATATGCATTTATTATAAACTTAAACTCATCCCTGATCTGAAACAACAAGCTAAATATCCTCAATTCATTCCAACTAAAAAAAAAGTCAAAACCAATAAAGGTGTAAGATGTAATCTCTTCCCAGACTTCAACAAGATAGTGTCATCACCTTTCAAAAATGAAAAATATAAATCAAGACAGAACACATGCCCAGGGTCTGACACGATCAGTTTTAAAATTCTAGTTTATTCTTACAAGTAATAAAAACCTGGCATAAACCTAATTTCCCTAGAAAATCCATTTACTATAAAATTTTAAAAGGGTCAATAATGGCTCCAATAAAGCTTGCAGAAGATTTTTTCTACACATTATATGAGAGAACGAAATACAGGCTTAATGAAATATTCCTTATCATGGGAATGATAGTGTGTCTATCAACAGTAATTTCAACACAATTTCATGCATTTGACTCCTTAACATAACTGTAATCACTGTTGCAACGTTTCACATAGAAGGTTGAAAATAAACCAACTAATTAGTGAAGTTAATCTATAGGCTCCAGGTGAAAACACCCAACAACTTTTAAGTCTTTTATTCTGTAAAAACTTTTCCCAGGTTATAGTGTGGATACTGCAGGCTATTGGATTCAATGCCATAAAAACCCAAAAAGTTAAAATATCAGAACATATATTAAAAAAATGCCACCTGGTGTGGAAAAACATAGTTTACATTTTAATATCTAAGTCCATTCTAAACAGATCACTTCAATGTGACAATAGTTTGTTATCTAGACAACTGATCAGAAGATACTAAAAATACTTCATATCATGTTATGAACTTCAGATAGTGAAGGCAAAATCTGACGTTAGTTATCTTGCATTGGACCAGCTGATACAGCAGCCAAACCCAGACAAAACTTTGAAATTAGTGTTCTGTCATAAATTCATACCAAAAAAAAGTGCAGAACAATTCAGTCTAAGTAAAGGTTAAGGACTACAGCTCTTAGTGTAATCTAATTGCATGTATCAATTGGACCACTAGACAGAGAGTGGTAGTTAACCTCTGTCAACAGAGACGAGAAGAAGCTGTTAGCACATGTGTGAAAGAGGGAAGACAGCATAAAATTTCCCATGAGCAATAAAACAAATACCCCTGTCCAGAATTTTAAACATCTTAGTTATGAATGCATATTTTGTGATTGGCTTTTCAAAGTATTTTTGTGACCTCTGAAATGGAGCCCTTGAAGTATTTAAAGATTTCAATTTAGTTTCTTAAGACTGATACTACTGAATTTTTGCATATTGTTCTTAAGATTATTAAGGTTTCTCAAGGCCTTAGGACCTTTACATAGTTCAATTATTAAGACTGTTAATGTTTCTCAAAGCCTTATGACTCTGTCAGACAATGCAGTGTCTAGAAATGGAATGTTCAAGATAAGATCAAGATGTAAGTTAACTGAGTTAGCAGAGTGTTGCCAAACAAGTTATAGCAAATCACTTAGGCAAGTCTAGAGGACAAGCAATGAAGGAACAAATAAATTGTAGTATTGGGTTATTTCCTGAAATAGGCATGTTTATGGTGAATAACCCCATGAAATGTGTTGAATATCCATGTTTTAATATATAAGAGAGAGTATTTATGTCTTGGCGCATATGGTTTTGAATTTCAGTGCTGCATTAAAGAATACCTGCTTAATAACAACTCCATTGTTATTATAACAACTCCATTGTTATTACGTCTTTATTTTGGAACTCTTATCTAGCTGGACCTAACTTCCTACTTTCACTGAGGAAGGGGGTTTGGAAACTCTGACTTTGAATCGCCTCTCCCTACAATTTTTTTCTGACTTATGAGATTCAACAAGGACAAGTGCAGAGTCCTGCAACTGGGAAGGAACAACTCCATGCACCAGTACAGGCTGGGGGTCGAACTGCTGAATTGCAGCTCTGCAGAGAGAGACCTGGGAATCCTGATTGATAATAAACTAACCAAGAGCCAGCAACATGCCCTCGTGGCCAAGAAGGCCAATGGCATCCTGGGATACATCAAGAAGTGGGCAGTAGGTCAAGGGAGGTTCTTCTTTCCCTCTCCTCTGCCCTGGTGAGGCTTTATCTGGAGTCCTGTGTCCAGTTCTGGTCTCCTCAGCTCAAGAGGGACAGAGAACTTCTGGAGAGAGTCCAGTGCAGAGGTACCAAGATGATCAGGGGACTGGAACATCTTTCATACAAGGAAAAGCTGTGGGAACTGGGGCTGTTTAGTCTAGAGAAGACTGAGGGGGTATCTTATTAATATTTACAAATATCTAAATGGTGTGTGTCAGAAGGTTGAGGCAGCCATTTTTTTCTATTGTAGCTAGCAACAGGACAAAAAGTTCCACTTAAATATAAGAAAAAACTATTTCACCCTGATGGAGCAGTGGAACAGGCTGCCTAGAGGGGTTGTGGAGTCTCTTTCCTTGGAGGTCTTCCAGACCTACCTGGACATGTTCCTGTGCGACCTGATCTAGGAGAATCTGCTTCTGCAGGGGAGCTGGACTAGATGATCTCTAAAGATCCCTTCCAACCCCCCCATTCTATGATTCTATGATTGCCTTAGACCATTAGAAAGACAGATGAAAGCACTGCTATCTTAAACTGCTAGCTCTGCAATAAAGAAACTTAATGCTCACTTGGAGTGCAGACAGATTAATGAAACGCTAGAAAATGTGGTGGACAAAAGAATGGAAAATGAGTGATGAAGTGCAAAATATTTGGCTAACTAAAAAGAGTTGCAAGCCTAAATGACAAGCTCACAAAAAGATCCTACAAATTTCACAGAAGGGCAGAAAATCAGAAAAGAATATTTGTAGATATGTTATAACATTACATTAGTTATGCCTGCTTGAAGAGAAACCAAACCAATAGAATCCCTTTATCATATTCCATGACAGAAAGAATCAGACAGAAGAGGCTAGAAGTAGCTAACCTCAAAACACATCTAAAGCAAAAGCCAAAATCTGCTCAAATCACAGCCAAGAAACATTCCAAGAACAGAAATAAAAAAAAAACATTTAAAAAAAGCCAGAGAAGACATGCTGGTTTACACACTTCAAGCCACTCAAATTAGAAAGTTCTTTCACTGGAAGAAGAAGCTCTCCAGTTAGCCACATTACCTTGACCAAGAGGCAAAGCTCCCCATTGAATAGAAAATGGAGCTCAATAATATGTTCAATATATTTCTACATACAAAAATACAGAAAATCAGATGTTGCTATTTGTCTGAGTCCTCCTCCCCTCTTTTCCTGTCTTCTGTTGATTTTTAAATGATGAGAATTTGCCACCAGTGTTCTTTTGACTAATTTTAAGCCTCATCTTCAAACTGGGACAAGAGCTGGAAAGAATATAGCTCAGTAGTGACAGAGCTAAAGCATCTAACAAACATAGCTATCATAGAATAAGTAGAAACTTGACATTAATCAGTGATAAACTGTTTGAGTGTTGTCATTGTCCCACCTTGAAGTAGCTGTTCTGTGTCTTTGTCTCTCTTGTGGGGTTGAGGGAGCTGTGTACTGAATTTCAGGTCCTCACAATTGGAACATTTGGAAACTTGGAAACGTCTGAAAAGAGCCCTGGGTGGGTTGCTGTGGTGAGAGAAGTTCAGTGTAGTTGGCCTGGTTTAGGCCCATCAGGGAACAAAAGACCACAAGTATAAAGGCATCACTTCTGAGTCTCTGCTTCTAGGCTCTGATGAATAATGTATTTACATGCTTTAAGTTTCAACCCTATGAATAGATAGATGATAGGGATAAGGAAATTAGATCTCCATGAGATCTCCAAACTAATTTCAGAAGATTAGGAGAGTATAACCTAATACTGTTTGAATGCTATAGAGTGCAAATGTCAGAAATTGTTTGGACCAAAAGTTTGACCAAAGTTAGTTTGGTATATGCTTTCATTTCTGATTATTTTCACCCAGATACAGCAAAATACATACTTTTATGCTTTATTCAGATACGTCAGTATCTTAATAGTTTCAATATATCCATTTAAGTGCTGCAATTTAATAGATTTCTTTGTAATTTGCTGGCCCAAAGTTTTCAGTACTGCAGTTATCTTGTTCCAAATTCGTACTCTGCTTAGTTTTTAAATTATAATTGTGCTGTGAAAAAGTGAAATTGAGGTTAAGAAATAATTTTGTGTTTTGTAGGATTTACATCTAATTACTTTTATAAAAGTATCTGATTTTCCAGATTTTGTTTGTTTCTTTCTGAATTACTTGATCTGGTGGCAATTGCAGAGACATGGTGGGACAGCTCCCATGAGTGGAATGCAGTCATGGGTGGCTATGTCCTTTTTAGGAAAGATAGGCCAACAGGTCAAGGTGGTGGAGATGCTTTTTATGCGAAAGAGAAACTGGAATGTACTGAGCTCTGTCCAGGTGGTGATGAGGAGCAAGTTGAGAGTTTGATGTAGGTTAGACATAAGGGGCAGGCTAGCATGTGTGTCACAGTTGTGGATGTCTATTACAGGCCACCTGATGAGGTTGGAGGGAGGCTGATGAAGCTTTCTACAGGCAGCTGGTAGCAGCCTCAAAATCACAGGCCTTGGTTCTCATGAGGAACTTCAACTACCCAGACATCTGCTGGAAGGCCTACACGACTAGCCACTAGCCTAGTAGAGGACGTTCCTTCAGTGCATCAACGATAACTTCTTGATGCAAATGATGGATGTACCAACTAGGAGAGGAGCTCTGCTGAGTCTTGTACTCCTGAACAAGCAGGGTCTGGTTAAAGCAGTAAAGGTTGATGGCAGCCTTGTCTGCAGTGACCATGAGATGGTGGAGTTCAAGATCTTGTGTTGTAGGAACAGAATATCAAGCAGGATCACAACCCTGGACTTTAGCGGGGCCAACTTTGGCCTTTTAAAACAATTGCTAGGGAACATCCCATGAGATACTAGATGCTAAAGGGGCCTAAGACAGTTGGTCTCTATTCAAAGATCACTTTTTCCAAGGTCAAGATAAGAACATCTCAGTGGCTAGGAAATCAAGAAAGGGAGCCAGGAGACCTGCATGGCTAAATAGGGAACTGTTGGGCAAATTCAAGTGGAAGAAGAGAGTCTATAGATCATGGAAGGAAGAGGTGGCCACTCGGGATGAATATAAGACTGTCGTCAGACAATGTAGAGAGGCGTAGAGTTACTGAATGCCTTCTTTGTCTCTGTCTATACTGCTGGAGACTTTCATCAGGAGCCCCAGACTCCAGAGGAAGTCAGGTTAAAAGAAGAGTTTTCTTTGGTTAATGAGGACTAGGTTAAGGATCAGTTGAGAATTTGGACGTACATAAATCCATGGGCCCTGATGGGATGCACCCATGGGGAGTGAAGGATCTGTCAGAAGTCATTGCTAGACCAATCTCAGTCATCTTCATGGAGAACAGGAGAGGTGCCTGAGGACTGGAGGAAAGCAAATATCACTCAAGTCTTCAAAAGGTCAAGAAGTAGGGGCTGGGTAACTACAGATCGGTCAGCATTTCATTATTTCCAGGCATTTCAAGGACAAGAGGAACATTAGAAGCAGTCAACATGGTTTTAACAAATGGATATTATGTTTGACCAACCTGATAGCCTTTTATAAAGATGTAACCAGGTGGATAAATGGTGGTGGTGCAGTGGATTTGGTTTATCTGGGTTTTAGTAAAGCATTTGACATTGTCTCCCACAGCATCTTTGTCGCACAACAGAAAGTGTGGGCTCAATGATCAGGGAGTGAGGTGGATTTCTAACTGGTTGAAGGGAAGAAGGCAGAGTGTTGTCATCAGTGGGATAGGGTCTAGTTGGAGGTCTGTATCTAGTGGAGCCCCTCAGGGGTCAGTGCTGGGACTGGTACTGTTCAATATATTCATTAATAACCTTGATGAGGCAACAAAGTGCACCGTCAACAAGTTTGCTGTCAATACTAAACTGAGGGGAGGGGCTTACACACCAGAAGACTGTGCAGCCATTCAATGAGACCTGGACAGGCTGGAGAGATGGGCAGTAGAAATGTAATGAAATTCAACAAGGTCAAGTGTAGAGTGTTGCTTCTGGGAAGAAATGACCCATATACCAGTACAGGTTGGGGAGTGAACTGTTAGAGGGTAGTGTAGGGGTAAGGGACCTGGGGGTGTCTGAAGACAGCAGGATGACCATGACCCAGTAATGTGCCCTCGTGGCCAAGAAGGCCAATGTCACCCTGGGGGGTATTAGAAGGGCTGTGGTTAGTAGGTCGAGAGAGATTTTCCTCCCACTCTGCCCTCATGAGGCCATGTCTGAAATATTGTGTCTAGTTCTTGACCCTTCAGTTCAAGAAGGACAGGGAGCTGCTGGACAGAATTCAGCACAGGCCCACAAAGATGATGGAGTGGAGCATCTCCCTTATGATGCTGAGGGAGCTGGGGCTCTTTAGCTTGGAGAACAGAAGACTGTTTACAAATATGTAAAGGGCAGGTGTCAGGAGGATGGAGGCAGACTCTTCTCAATGATGTTTAATGATAGGACAGGGAGTAATGGGTTCAAGCCAGAATATAAGGGATTCCAAAGAAATACA
>WBNH01012796.1:0-24307 GCA_013401255.1 Urocolius indicus
GTGGGGGGGGGTGTGTTTCCTTATTTATTCCAGACAAATAGAATGTTCCTCATTTTCCTCTCCCCCCCCCCCCCTCCACGTTACACATCGGTTTTGTTTGTAGCTACGTTACGATTCACCTGTAAGTGAACTGGTGAAGTCGGTGATGCTCTGCCAACTGTTGTGTGGCTTGTGGTTAAACAAAGGGTGGTCTTGTTGCCCTTCAGTTGAGTGGGCTGTCGTTGGAGTCAACGAAAAACCATCAACAAAAGTTGTAAGCCCTTCTTTGGACACTTAGACTGGATGGCTGAAGAGTTACAAGTCTTGCAGTGAAGATGAGGGTGTGTGTTGTTTTGGTTTTTTTTTAGCTAAAGCCTTACCGATGAAGTACAAGCAGTGATTGAAATCACTGTATTTAATCAGAGGGAGGAATAGGTTTGAATAAAATAGAATGCTATCAATGCTATATGCCCCCCCTCCCCCCATATATTTTAGTTTAAAAGGCTAAAGACCAGAGAGATTTCTGTTACGGTAACAACAAGACAAAGTGTCAGCAAAAGCTGTGACAAGTCCAGTATGGAGGATTTTACTAGTAGGTGCTAATACTGTAGTAAAGGCACTACTTATTTTTGTTATGTATTTAACAAAGAGAGAGAGAGATTTTGTTGTGTAAGGACGATGAAATATCATGGAGGCTTCTTATAAAGAAAGTCAGTAATGGCAATCTGGTGCCACTGGCTGTTTGTAGTACTCAAAGTGTTAATTGAGGGACTCTCTGGCTTGCTTACGTGTGTTTTAGTGACCTGTATGTACTCTGACTGTCGAAAACATAGTTTCCTTAGTACTCCACAGGTTAATTTAGCCTTGTGGTGGCCCTTAAATAATGGAGAAGCCTGACAGGTTCCCCAAATATTTATGTAATTAGCGAGAATGGCTTTAATTGTGTCTTTGATCATGTTGGAAGCCGCATGTCTCTTTGATGCCATGGTGATGTCTTTCCTACCAGAAGTTTCAGGCTTCATTGATAAACACCAGTGTAATGGATTTTTGCAAGGGCTTTGATTTTGAGGTATTTCTATTCCATGCCCCCCTCACAAACAGTAAACTTCACAGAGTGAAGTTCTTAGATGGCCAGATGTCAAGGTTTGAGGTGAATGGGTTTATGACTTTGTGTTGTTTTGAAGGGGAAGGGTAACAGCACTGTGTACAGGAGAAACACTTCACGTTGTTGAGGTTGGTTTTGAGATACTAATGCAATTCTAGCTTAAGTAGCTTATAATGGTTGTTGGAGAGGGAAAAAATAATACTGGATTGAACAGGTAAATAAGAATAGTTCCGTAATCTCAGTGCAAGATGTTATTGCTAACCCTGGAGCTGGATTTTTCTTATGAAAGATAAGACTGAGAGGCATCTTTATTTTAGTGTGTAGCTACCTTGGTCTGTCTTATCAATTTTTGAACTGCACCAGAAAAAAAAAAAAACCAACCCAAAAAGCAGTAGCTGGAAGTTTGGTAACCTCATTTGGGGTATTAAGATGTTAATCACAACCATTAAAAAGCACATATAAACGGTTAGAGCAGTCTACCAGAGGAAGCGATGTTGCCTCATCTAAGTTGGTGGTATCTTTGGGGGAGTTTCTTTAAAGCATAACTGATAATTCAGCTCAAACAGAGAGGAAGAAAAGGTCTATTGTCTGGTGTTCAGATTAGATTGAGGCAATCATGTCTTTTAAACCCCACCAATCTTTAAATAACACAGCCGTTCCTTGTATTGCTTTTCTGTTGGTTGCTGATGCTTTGCTGTGCATTTATATTCATAGAAATACACCGAAATGTCTTGCTGTCAATACCAGTTGTACAGTCCAGAAAGGCTTTATAACTGTAAAAAAAGATGGGAGCAGACTGTAATTGGTGGCAATTCCATTGCTCCTTTTAAAGAGCAAGTTAGGAGTATAGGTTAGCTTTTCTCATCTCCTTGCATCAAGCCAGGATGAACTCGGATAACTTCTCAGGACAGTTTTAGAGCTGTTTACCTACAGGTGTTTGGAATACTGCACTTGCAATAGTGCTGCGTAGTGCAAGGTGTGATTCTTTTGACTTCCTGACGTAGCAATATTACCTGTAAATGCAATGGCAAGAGCTTATACATGGTGCTCATTCGAGCTTGCAGAACTTATTCCCAGGTCTCTTGTCCTTTGTCTTTTTCATGTCTTTGTTTACGGTCATGAAGTTTGTTATTTAAACAACTTGAAGTGGAAAGTAACATTGCAGTACCTTGTATCTTTTCTGTAGCTTACTTTCTGAGCTTCCTGTAAGGTTGAAACAACACAACAGTGGTATGGAAAACTGACAATCCAGAGAAGAAAGCGAATAAAATCATAATAACTCACAAGTGCTACTGGAATGTTTACTGCTGGTGGAGTGAAGTCAGGCCAGAGTCCTTCAGTGTACCATGGCACAGCTCCTACAGGATGACCTGCTTTAGAAAATTACTTAAATTGCTGACAGTTCTCAACGTGTGTAGAAAACTAGTTCATGGCTTACACAGCTGTAATGAAGATTCTAAGGCAGCCAACTAACTTCCGAGCTCTGCATTTATATCATTAGACTGCAATGTGTTGGTCAATATTTACCCCTGTTTATTTTGCTATTCTTGCAATCAAATTTAATGATTTTCTATTTATAGTTGCTGCTATTTAAGTCGAAGATTAAATCAGCTATCAAGCCATGATCCGTTGTGGAAAAGACACTGCAAGAAATACTGGCTTATTTCAGAGTAAGTTGTGGCTGTTTTAAACCTTTTTTTTCCTGTGAAAATGAGGCTTATGTTATAGTGCTGTCTGTTTATGTCCATGATACTTCCAGTAACTCTTAAGACTGATTTGATATTCACTGGCTTCAAACTAAAGAAAGATTAGAGGTATCAAAAATGTTAATTTCATAAAAGAGCTTAATGAATGTACAAGTGTTAAACAGCTTTATGAATTGATAGAGAAGAGGGGCCCTGTTAATGCCTAGGCTGAAAGAGGAACTGCAGCTTAGCAGGTACTCTGTTGTGGGGGGAAAATGAGTAATGAAGGCTGTAGGTAGTTTCAACAAATAGGATTTGGAGGGTGAATATACACTGAAGCTTCTGCCACCTGCTGACATATAATTCACTCAGGGTCCTGTTGGTTTTTTTTCTTCTACCTCTTTGGTTTGACATTAGTTCATCCAACTTCCCAGGTTAAACTTCATCTACTTTTTCTCCCCTTCAGCTCTTCTTCAAGAAGTAAGGGTCATCTCTCCTTTTTAACCCTCAAATTGTTACGTCTTTCTATTTAGGTGTGTGAAGGTGTACTAAATCTTTTAGATTCAGCATGCTGATTGGAGTCTGAGGAGTCAGAATATATCTTAACGCAGACGCAAGGGCTGCTACGATTTGGAGGCAAACATGCTTTGTCAGATGTTAGTCAGCACTTTTTTTTGGCAGCCTGGCTTGCCACAGCCTGTTGTTGTGAAGAGAACTGACGGTGCAGTAATTCCTAACAGACTGACTTTCCAGATCAATGCACAGAGTTTCTCATTTAATTCTCTGGTTTACGCCTTAATCCTTCTTACTGAAGGAGTTTGTAGTGAGGCAGTAGATGGAAAATTTAAGCTATTGGGCGTTTGGTTTTTTTAAGGCCTTGTCTGTCTATGTGTGAAATACAATGTGAATTAGCTATCCACCAGTTCTAATAGACAGCAATGTTTAAAGGGATCACAGAATCATAGAATGGTAGGGTTGGAAGGGACCTCTAGAGATCATCCAGTCCAACGCCCCTGCAGAAGCAAGTTCACCTAGATCAGGTCACATAGGAACATGTGCATGTGGGTCTTGAAGACCTCCAAGGAAGGAGACTCCACAGCCCCTCTGGGCAGCCTGTGCCAGGGTTCCCTCACCTCACACTGAAAGAGTTTTTTCTTATAAATAAGTGGAGCTTTTTGTGTTCCAGCTTCATTCCCCTCATACCAAGTACCTCGAATGTTTCCTAATGATATTCCAATTTGCAGTTGAATAGAAGCTGGAATTAATTGAGTTTGTGTAGCTTCACCTGGCTCTGACTGCTCCTAGTTTAATATTGTGCATACTATTTCTGCCAAAGAGCAAATATTAGCTTCATGGATTTACAAGTCAGCATTTCTTAGGCTCACATTTGAACTTAATTTCTTCATGTCCACTTAGAGAAGAAAAAAGTCAACGAAATCAGAGCTGGAAAGCCATCTTCATCAGTACCTACTCTGACCTGGGAAGGTACATCCGATACTATGCCACGTTGAAAAAAGCCTGGGATGACCTAGAGAAATACTTAGGCCAGCGGTGTCCTCGGATGATTGGCTCTTTGAAAGGTAGGAGTGTAAGACCTGCTTTCTCTAGTAGGGTGGCTGATGTTGTCTATTGCTAAGTTTCATGCTGCCTTTATCCTAGTTGTGTGCCTCAATTATCCGAGTCCTGAAAGTCAGGTAGAAGTACTTTCCCTTCCCCTCTAGTAAATAAGTAAATTGGATTATGTACTTAGTCTTTGCCTAGTTACTAGTGATCCACAAGTTCTCTTGTTACTGGTTGGACTGGAAACTGAAGGAAGCAACTGATATTGCCTACAGGTTTTAACTGGGACTCGCTCAGCTAATGACAATATTGTGAGGAAAAAAGTTCATTTCACTTTACAAATACCTTCTGCTTAAGTCAGGCCAGTGGAAATTTCACTGGATAGAGAGTGGTACTGTAGTAATGGCACTAAAGTCACCAAATACTGACTTCAGTCCATGTTCATTTGATCAAGACACTTAAAAATGCTACACTTTGAATCTGAAATATTTGATTGTTAGTAATTCTGATTCACTAGCATGAATTTAATCAGTGGAGGATTCTTGAGACCACACTAGTAGACAACTGTCCCCTAAAGTTGAACTGAATTAATCTTGCTTTTTGCATATCTGTAAGTTCACTGTCTCTGAATTACAAGTGGCAAAATACTTTGAAATATATATTGACTCTAACTCAAATATTCACCTTTATGAATATTGGAACAGCATACTGGGTGCTTAGGAGCAGAGTATTAAGTCTGAGAGCTTCCTAGGAGCATCAGTTCTCGATTCCCTCTTCAAAACTGCCGCTTCATCCTCTGTTTGTTTCTTTGTGTACACAGAGAGCGTGCGGGAGGAAGATCTCGATGCTGTGGAGGCACAAATAGGTTGCAAACTCCCCGATGACTATCGATGTTCATTTCGTATCCATAATGGGCAGAAGTTAGTTGTTCCTGGGTAAGGAGTGAAAACTACATGTAGAGCTATTCATTTATTTTGCCTCTTGGATAGTTTATTTATTAAAAAGAGCAAAATGTCTGCTGAGCAGGATGAAGGAAGCGTTGAAATGTATTACAACTGAGTGACTGCTTGAAGTGATGCTTCTAGAATTGGCTGTCTTCTAGTCTCACAAGTAATTGAAAACATAGTGTAGGTTTCTTATTGCTCAGATTACTCTTACACTTCAGTCCTTATTCATAGCAGAAACCTCTTGGTTGTTGCTTCTTTTTCTAATAGCTAAACCTCCCAACTGTCAGACTTTTAATCATACTCCTGCAAGTTGCTTCCCTGGAGTTTTGCTTTGTGTTATGTTAGTAAATTAGCCTCTTGCCCACTTCAGGCTTCATTTTTTAATAATGTGGTCTTGAAAGAACTTGTGAACCAAGTAGTTGTCTTAAATAGAATCAAAATGTCAGTTCTGCCAATTAAGTTTCCTCAGTAGCAGATTTTTCAATGTTATGCCGTTTTGGCAGTTAAAAAACTCCTTTTCCAATTAAGGTTAGAAGTGGAAATGACCAAACATAGTTTCCTACCTTCTAGCTGTAGAGAAAGTTACCAGGTCAGTGCTTGATCAAGTGGTAGAAGATGGAAAGCTATGGCAAATCATTGCAGTGTGGGGGGCAATGTATTCATGTTGTTCTACTAGTAAAGTGCTGTTGTATGTGCAGAGGGGATATTGGAAACACTTTTATGCAACAGTAAGGATGATTTCTAGTTCTGGGTTTTTTTTCCAGGAGAGACACTTTTTAGAGGGGAGATAGATGCCCAAGTTCTGTAGACTTGAAATGGGGCTTTGCAGCTTGTGTGCTTCCTGGTCTTCCTACTACTTTTTCACTCTCACAAAGCCTCTGCTGTGATGGGGTGTGTGTGTGTGTGTGTGTGTGGAAGGGCTGCAGCAGCAGATATATGCCTTTGGGCATACCTGTCAGCTTGGGTAACTGCCAGTGGTCTGTGGTCCGTGGCTGTGCCCTCAAAGCAAAGGTCTGAGCCTTACACTCAGGTTGACAAACAGTGTTGCTGGAGCGCTGTCTGGGGAGCTAGTTAGCTCTGGCATGTGGGACCCTGGAGCAAGAAAGGGTGCCATTCTGTGAGTGAAAGGTGTGATCTTACTGTTGGGGACAGGCTTGTATTCTTGTGGGAGATGAAGACTGAAAAGATCAGGTGGAGGCAGTGGAAGCCTATGCAGCAAGTTGTTGGCGTGTTAGATTAGAACTAGAGGGAATTCATGGCTAGTTGTCATGGTTAGATGCTTCACGTTTCTGTGTTTGGATGTTAGCATCACTTACGGAGTGTTGAACATGACAGTTCCAGGCAAGACTACGTAAGGAAAGGGAGCAATGGAACCTGTTGCCCAAAATGGGAGCAGCTTATATCATGCTGACATGTGGCAGCTTGTGTCTGAGACGCTGCTTTCATAACACAAGTAAAAGCTTAGATGCAAATTCTTGCAGAGGCTGAGAACATCAGTGAAGGCAAATGAGAAGGGAGTACGGGTGGGGAGGTGTACGTTACAGCGTTGTGTACTCCTCTTATTGCTAAGTGCTCTGCTGTAGCCTGTGCCCTTGCAGTTGATTGATTTGATCATGTTGCTCCTTTTTATCATTCTTCCACTGTTTGCCTCTTCATTAGATTGAGTGTGGGTTGCTTGGGTTTTTTTCCTTTTCACCCTAGCTCTCATCTAGCCCAACAGTCATACCAGCATTAGCTTTGTATGTTCACCTCCCTTCCTAATCTGTTATGTTTCAGATTTGCACTACTTTTTTTCCCCTAAAAATGTTCCTTTCTTATGTATAGAGAAGCTCCTTTTTACTATCTTCAACACCACTTCCTTATTGTCAAAGAAATGAAAAAAATCCCATCCTTTTAGATGCTTACAAAAAGCTAGAGGGAAAAAATTAGCAGGGCAGTTGATGATTTTGCTGTATCATGCTAATGAATATACTCTCCTTTCCTTGTATGTTTATTTGTGTCTGTGTGCCTTAGTTTTGATACTGAGATTATAATTTTCCCTGACTTTAGTGGTTATTTTGTTTGCTTGGTTACTTCTCAACCATTTCTCAAAGCATAGAGTCCCTTGCTCTCTGTAGTTTTGATCAGTGATTGTTACTAGAGCAGCTTGGTGTTACAATTGAAAACTCATGGATGCTTTGGTAGTATTGAAAGGAACTTGAGATCCAAAGCACTGGTTATTATTACATTGTATTATTATAGGAAGCTGTGTCAGCTGTAAACAGCTGTAGTTGCAGACATGATGGGAGTCTCCAGCACAGTTTAAACTGATGCCTTGGGATGCCCAGAACGTGCAAGGAAGCGTTTCTCTCTGAGACATCAAGCTGCCCCTTGTGAGGGCTGACGTTGTGAACTAGCTCAGCACCTGGATTTTAGGCTTGGATTTTATCTAATATACACAGAATCAACGCTTAGAAAAGATTTAAAGCTCTCTTTGCCTCGTGTGTGGTACCTTCTGTTTAATCTTTCCTTTTCCCCTTGCCTGTGAAGTTTGATGGGAAGCATGGCACTGTCGAACCACTACCGCTCTGAAGACTTGCTGGACATCGACACAGCGGCTGGAGGTTTTCAGCAGAGGCTAGGTCTGAAGCAATGCCTTCCTCTTACTTTTTGCATTCATACTGGCCTGAGTCAATACATGGCCCTGGAGAGTGTGGAGGGACGAAATAAATACGAGATCTTCTATCAATGTCCAGTAAGGAAGATATGTTTATACTTGTGACTGTACTTTTCTAATGATTGGTGGTGTCTCTTTGCATGTTACCAGACACCTGAAATATTTTACATAGCAGAAAGTGAATACTAAGAGATGGTGTTAGGTTGTTAACCTGCCACTCAGTTGCCATCTGGTTCTCATCAAAGCCCTTAAGTGGAATGGTTAGTAAGTGAGAGGATTTTTCCATCAATGCCTACAGCAGTTTCTATGGGTTTGTGATGGTAGACAACATTTATCCTTACTGAAAGGTATTCTTTTAACTTGGTCAAACTATGGTAGATATATACTCTTGTCCTTGTTTCTCGAGGGAGGAAAAGCTTCTCCACTTTTGAAGGTCAGCATCTGTATATGAATATGGGGAAAGCATTCCCCACGTTCTAGTTCAGGTGTTGAATTTTAACCTTGGAAGTCTAGTGCTCTCCTAATACATTGATAAACTTCTTTCCCTTTTAGGACCAAATGGCTCGCAATCCATCTGCTATTGATATGTTCATTACAGGTAATGCTTTAGATAAAATACTCTGCAAAACATTTCAATTGCACTGTTCAGAAAATGCACAATGCACAAATGACTTGAACAAAGCAAGGGTTGCAGATTTTCTGTGCTACTTGTTTTAAAGTAAGTTAGAGTCTTACATCAATTGGAACTTGAAGTGAGAGGCAAGTTTTCTCTATTAAAACTTGTCCTTCTGTGTGTCTCCTCTGCAAATCATTCAGTGTTCTAACCTTTCTTAACGAGCAAATCCTTTAAGTTAGCCATTGTGAGGGTGATGTGAGCGCTTATTCAATCTAACACTCAAGTGGACAGCAAGAGCATAGAATCGCAGAATGGCAGGGTTGGAAGGGACCTTTAGAGATCTTCTAGTCCAACCCCCCTGCAGAAGCACGTTCACCTAGATCAGGTCACACAGGAACATGTCCAGGTGGGTCATTTTTTTTTTCCCCCTAGTAGTTTCTCCAGCCACATTAGAAGCTGAAAACATTTTGCATCCCTTAATAAAACCTGGTTAACTATAAACATATCTGTAGAAGACAACCTTTCTGCATTTTTTTTATTTACCTGATTGCCTTGTTCAAAGGCTAAAGGAGGAAAGGGGAGACTTGTTTGGCTGTTGGGTAATCTGTCTGACATGGACATTGACTGCAACAGTGTTTTGGTTATACGTTTCTGTTAATCCACTGGAACCTGGTGATTGTGGCTATGTCTAAATTAATTCCTTTTGCTCAGTGAGAAAACAGGTGTGTAATAAACGGTACCAAAGTTAGTATCAATATTTATCTTGGCACACACATTAAAATTACAGTGATAAACCACATTAGGCAATACTATACCATTGCTGGTTTGGGTTTATGGTAGTCAAATTGATTTTTAGGAAACCTTCCTCTGTACTGATTGATCGTATGATCTGATTTCACTGTGATGGAGTCAGCCTGTCATCTGTTTTACAAAGCTCTTTATTGCAGAATGCCTTGTGTGCTTTAGAAGTGTCATAGGAAAGATAAAACAAACAAGCTCCAGAGTTTGGTTACTCTGACAAATTGGTGTTGCTGCTCAGAGTTGCTTCTTTTATGGAATTGGATTGGTGGTGAGGTGATCTGACATCTTTAAATGTATCCCCCTTGGCTGAAAGGGTTAATCTTGGCTTATTGCAGGGTGGAGAGGAAGTTTCATATACAGCGTTTCTCTTGTCATTTGGAAGGTGGCAGGGCAAATTGGGCTGCTTTCTCTGTTTGGAGTTACTTTATACAAGGTTTGCATTTTGTGGATTAGTGGTAGAAAGGAGGATAATAACCTTGGAAACCCTTAGACTTCCAGAAGATCAAAGGACACTACACATAGCTGTTGCACAAAGGAAGAAGTGGTAAGTACACTTAATCTAAGAGGAATGGTAGTACTTGATAACACATCAGTGAAGGTGAGGATAATGATTTCTTAATAAGTATAAATCCAGTTTTGTGTCAGTGATATTAAATAGTTGAAGAACTCTGTACTTTTGCACTCTGTATTCCAATACCTTGAAGAATTATGGCTGAGAAATTACTTTATGGAGAGCTGATGTGCCTTGTATGAAACTCTCCTCTTTGACAGTTAAATGTGACAGCTTGACTATCTACTTAAAAAACAAGCTGTTCCTAAATGATGGTTGTAGGTGTATGCAAAGCTGTTCTCAAACAATGGTGAGTGGGTGCAGACGCCAGGTTCTTTAGAGTGACATACAGCCTTAGTCTTCATGCTTTGCAGCAAGAGTAGGGGGTATGTCCCTGCTTTTAAGGAGATGGAAATCTGCAGTTTGCTTCTTTGAAACTCTATTCACATGGAAACCTGGATATCAAAACCAAGTCAGTAAGTCCTCCCCAGCAGGCTGCCAGGCCTCTTGTAGGTGGAATAGCTGGAGATCACTATTCAAGTAGTGCAGGCCACTATGCCACTATGCCTTTCTTCTCTCTCAGTTATCTCGTCATCTGGTTTCCTGTTCATGACTGTTTTACCAGCATTTGAAGGTCATGATTATGGTGTGAAATACTTAGCTGAGAGATTCTTGGTTTACTGTGTCATTTCTGCACCCTTTACTCTTACTTTTTGACTGGTTTCTCCAAATGATCTTTGTTGGTAAAATGGACTGGAAGCTAAGTAAGTCTGAGAGTTTATAATAAAAGTACTCAAGGCTTTTAAACTATTATGTTGAAGTATTTATCATAATGTGCTTAGTGGTAAATTTGCCTGTCCTCATAAATACTTTCCTTCTTTGGCATCTAGGTACATCTTACTTGGAATGGTTTACATCCTATGTAAACAAAGTTGTGACTGGTGGTTATCCTATCATCAGAGACCAGATTTTCAGGTATTGTCACTGGGATTTATAACCTCCCTGCAAGGTTCTGATGCTTCTAGAAATACTGACCTCTTTCCAGGTAGTTACAGGTATCTGATACAAAAGCTGATGGTGGAAAGAGGAGGAAGCACTTGAAACTTATTGGAGATAAAGCTGTAAAACAGATGCTTAAAGAAGCTGGGTTTTTTCCCCAGAGGTTGTAACTTTGCATTAAGGGGACCAGAATTTTGCATTATAAGTGAGCTGAAGTTTAGCTAACAGCATAATAGATTCATTCTGCTTGCCATGAGTGTGCTGCTGCTTCAGGCCTGTTCTGAGTTAGTAAAAAAGCAATTGTTTCAGCAAACTGGTCTCTGAAATATCACTGTTGATTATGTAAATAACCAGGACTTGTTCTGCTGTCGGAATCTTGGTGCACTTTTAATTTCTTCTAAAATATAAGCGAGAATCTTAATTCTGTCAAGCTGGGATGGCTACAGAAGCAAGTGCCTGATCTGTAAATTAATTTGCTGTAGGAGTTTCTAGTTTTGAGGTTTTAAATAGTATAATGACACTTCCTTCTTAAAAAGTGTGTTTGTGCTGACTTCAGGTCAAATTAGGCACCTAGCATAAGACAAGCTTTAAGAGAGGTACAAAGAGGTCTGCAGCTGCATGAGTTTAGGTGGTGGGGAAGTGTAAGTCCTGAAGATACTGCACACATACATCCTTGATTTAACCACCTAAGGAAGAGTTAAGAACTACTTTCAACCTAGCACCACGATGTTTTTATTAGCAATTAACTAATCACTTGTCATGTTTAGCTTTCTGTTATTGTAGGTACAGAGCCATTTGCAGAGTTAATGTTTTCCTTTCTTGTAGGTATGTGCATGACAAAGAATGTGTTGCTACCACAGGAGATATTACTGTTTCTGTGTCCACATCTTTTCTACCTGAACTCAGCTCTGTGCATCCACCACATTATTTCTTCACTTACAGAATTAGGTAAGAAAGCAACTGAGTGAACTGTGTAACACATGGAAGGCTTATGTAAGGTTCAAAGGATCAGTTATCAGATCAAATTGAGGTACAGCACTCAAATGTTCTTAAATGGATGGGATGTGCACAACATGCTGTGGTTATTAATGAAAAACATACTGAATCATTACCTGGTCAGGTACACAAAGTACCAGTCAAGTTGGTAATTGGTAAGGTACAGCCATGGGTGGGGGAAAGATGTTACAAGTAACTTCTGTGATTTAGAAAGAGGTGAATGAAAAGAGCAGAGGCTTTGGAGATGGATCCTGACAACTGATTTAAAATACTTCTGTAAAAGTATGGGGTTTGGGGTTTTGTTGCCCAGTCTACTTTGAGAGACAGATCTCAAAGATGCTAAAGCATTTCTTAAAATGTCTGAAAGCAGTGACATAACCATGATTTGTGCTGCTTGGCTTCTAGAATTGAGATGTCCAAAGATGCTCTTCCTGAGAAGGCTTGTCAGCTGGACAGTCGGTACTGGAGAATAACGAATGCCAAAGGTGACGTGGAAGAAGTTCAGGGTCCTGGAGTAGTTGGTGAGTAAAAAATGGCTTTTCTAAACTCAGTAGAGAGTGTGTTTTTTGTCTTTAATGTACAAGTTGGGAAAATTACGTTATTAACTGTTCCTTCTGGTAACAGATAGTTTGTATCAGATTGTTTTGTTGCTTGAAAGAAGGGGTTGTGTATACATCTGTTTTGTCTTGAAAAGCTTTTATGATGAATGTCTGAACATCCTGATAGCTAAATGCTCTTCAGAGATTTTTTTTTTAACATCAGTAGTTGCTGAGAAACATTGATGTGTCCACTGGAATATCAAATGATCTGCCTGAATGTGTTGTCAAACTGCTACATTGTAGTTCCACTTCAGTCCTTACTATTGTGACCTAATATTTTACCAACAGGGGAGTTTCCAATTATCAGTCCAGGGAGAGTCTATGAATATACCAGCTGTACTACGTTTTCCACAACATCTGGATATATGGAGGGATATTACACCTTCCATTGCCTCTACTACAAAGACAAATTCTTCAACGTCACAATTCCCAGGTTTCATATGGTGTGTCCAACATTCAAGGTGTCTACAGCACGAATCGTAAGTGGAGATGCACTTGTGCTTATCCTAGGCTGTTTTTTTTTCTTCCTCTGACCTTCTGTTTTCCAGGAACACTGAGATTCAGTTTACTAGGACAACATACCTTCAGTGTAAACCTCATCATCATGTCATCTTTTGGGTTTGATTCTTCGGTAGTGATGACCCTTTGCAATTTAGTGCTTTGTCTCTTACTTAAGATTAGGGTAAAACCAACAAGAACGTTGGTACAGCTGAGATACTGAATTGACTTGACATAGTTGAATTTAAATTAAAATATGAATCATTTTGCATTTCCTTCATTATTTACTGAGTTCAAAGTCAAGTAGTTTGGCAAAATGATGTCTACTGTATATGGAACTCTAATTGTAAGGAGCTGGTTTTAAGACCTGATTGTGTCTACTTCAGCTAATTTCGACGCAATCATGCAGACCAGATTTTGCCAGTTAATGCTTTCTTAAGATGGAAAAAAAAAAGGTTTAAATTAAAATATGAATGTGATTTTTTTTTTTTTTTTTAATCAGGAAACAAATCATAATGAATATGCAGTGGATGAAGATGAAGATTCTACAGACACTGATGAATATGAAGATCGACGTCGGGTGTTGGACATTCCTGCCCCTTCTGGCCGCTGCCCACGTCACACCTGATGGCATTTCTTTCTTTCTTTTTTTTTTCCCAATACAAAATGAACTGTTTTCAGAAGCTGAACTCTTTGGGGCTAGTGCATAAGAACATTTCTGACTATTGTAAATGAACTTTTCTGTTGCACATCAGGGCAACTAGCATGAATGTTGGTGCCAGTTGTAATATTCATCAGAGTGTAACTTTGGGTTGTGTTGGTTTTGGCTTTTTTTTTTTTTCCCTCTTGATTTGGAAGTGGGGAAGGGGCTTGGGGAGGGCTGGAGGAGGGAGGGAGGGACAGGAAGGGAAAGGTGTTTGGGCTTTGTCCATTTTTTTCCCAAAGTGCAAACCGGCTTGGTAGTCTGAGGTAATCATATCTTCCACTTTTAAACTACTGCCTATTTATGATCATATTGCAAATAAGGTGTGGGGGTTTGTTTTTATACAAGCATTTAGAAGTAGCAATAGACAAGATGGCAAAAAAAAGGTGTATGCTATTGTCCTTCCTCCTGAGTTTCTACTGTTGATGACCCCTGCTAAGAACAGAACTTGCAGTTTCATCTGTGTATCTCATTGGAGTGAGATCAGGTGCTCTTATGATCTTTTTATTTTTAATTCAACTTGGAAGTACCAGAAAAATCTGGTCATCAGATTCATAAATTAGGAATTAAACTGGCCTTATTTTTAGACAATCTGTCTTTCAGCTTAATCTCGTGCTGTGTGACTGAGTGGATGATGCGTTTTGGAATGTAGACTCTTCACCCACCACTCGGTACCCGAGCCATTTCTCAATCACTACAGAGGATGAACTTGTAAATACATTTTGAGGTGGGGTTGTTTTTTTTTTTTTTTTGTTTCTTTATCTGATGTTTGCTGTTCAGACTTTGTCAGCTCTGACAGATTTGTTGGAAAGATCATGTTTTCCCAAATCCTCTATAGATTTTTGTAAGTAGGCCTGAATAAAAAGCAGCAAAGGCAAAAAAAAACACCAAAGGGGAGCCTGACAGAACACCAGATGACTAGAAACTTTATATTTCAAGTATCTGTTTGCTCCATCACTTTTCTTTTGTTTCCATTGTCATTAATAAACAACTTAACTGCCTCCTTTTGCTCTGAAGTGCCACATGGGACTCTTCCTGCCAGGACTTGAGCAATAACCGTGTGACTAGCGTCACTGTAGTCAGTTCTTCTTGACATCCAGAATTAGTAGCTCCTGTGAGGAAAAAACAGTGTGTTGTGGTTCCAACAGAATGTTTCCATTATGGACTGGTTACTGCTGATGCAGAAAGACTCTATTTTATTTTTAATACAAATCATACATAGTATTCCCTTCTCTGTGTGCTCATCTTCCTCCAGGGCCCTGCAGCATTTGGATCTCCCACAGAGGTACAAAGTAGAAAAACAAATATTGGGTACAACCCAACTACAAAACATCCAGAGAAGCAAAAAAAAACTTTGTGTCGGCCTTCCCAGAAGCTTGAGCAGTGGTTGTGAATTGCTGGATTGGTTTCAAAGGGTTTCCATTTGAGGATTCCACAGTATTAACTGTGTGTGGAAAATGTAACGTTTGCTGTGTAATGCTCTTTCTTCACAGAAATGTCATTATCTGTTAAAAGGTTCAGTTGAAAAGGGATTTAATGGAACAAGACCTTATCCCAGTCTGTTGTGTGTTTCTTTTTTTAAGGACAGATAACTCTCATGGCCAGAGGCTGGCTTGGTATGTTACCAGGATCTGTGTGTCCTAGTTAAGTGCTATCAGCTGAAGATCTTAAGGCTCCACAGAAACACTCCCAACTCTGATTTTACTCTTCTCAGGGAGTGGTTCTCCCTTGGGTTTTTTTTAAGAGGAACCATAATTATTGCTTACTGCAGGAGAAGCCGAAGATACAGGTCAATGCTGTTCCATCAACTGCTGAGCTCTGTGAAGGGGGGGTTGAACAACTGGCGATCACGAGACTCCTGGGAGCTGCCTGGGTATGGATGAGAAGGTAACCAGGTTGGGGGAATGAGATGGTGCTGCTCTTGTACCAAACACATGTGGGTTAGTAACAGGAAAAAGGTTATTCTTTTGCACCAGGCAACCACTTTGGGACGTGGCCCAGCGCCTGAGGTTACCAGAGGGGCTGCAAGTATAACTATTATGTGCATTCAAAGTGGGGTTCATGCCGGTGGTTCTTCTCACCCGCCCAAAACTCAGGCTTGGACCAGGTTAATATGAAAACTGAAGAGTCTGGAACTGGAAAAACAAAACCTCAAGGACTGGGAGATGTTTGGCAGCAGTGCTGGGCTGCAGGAATCTTCACCGAAAGAGGGAGGGAATTGACTGATGCTTGGTTGAACTTCTGCAGAGAAGTTCTCAATGAGGCTTGTTCAGCATCTATGGATTACAGTTCAAAACCTGTCACATCCAGTGCAACTTGTAAGCAATTAGTCCTTTTTATGTCCATCAAAAAGGCTGAGACTGAGAGCCTCTGTAATTGTGCTGGGGGACTCCTTCAGCATTTCATGTGGGCTTTTGCAGACGGATTAGTTGAGTGGAGAGAACCTTTGGCCACCGTTTCCTTGTGACTGCATCTTGCCAGAGACAAAAGCCCCAGAGCTGCTGGGCAAGTTATTCCAGTGCTGGATACTTTTTTTTTTTTATTCTCCTATCATTGTTTAAAGCAACTTTTCGTCATCTATGTGCAGAATGTAAGGTGGAGAATTCAGGCAGAGGTGGAAATACCATTTATTTGTGAAGATATAGACAAAAGCATCTTCCATGGGAGGCCAATTCCAAGATCCTCATAGAGATTTCAGGAAAGGAAAGCAGGTCAATCTTCAGCCATAGCTCAAGTTAAGGTCATTGTTCCCAGTTCCTCACTGCAAAATTCTCCTATTAAGTTAATAAATGAAGGGTTTTTTTTAACATCAAGTCTTAATAGAGTGTATTCTCATTTACTAAGTTGCATACAGGAGCCCAAAAGCACCCCTTTGCTTTCACTCATGGCTTAAACACAAGTAAAACCTTAAAAGAGGTGTTTAAGAGAAGCTGAGGATCAGTGAGCTCAGCCTCTGAACTGCTGCACCAACACAATCTAAGTTGTGAGTGGTAACAAAAATAACTCCAGAATACCATAATACTGGTAGTTTCAGGTGTTTCATATTGTACTGAAGACAGCAGTCAATTTGGTTTTGAAATAGCATTCATCTACATCTCTTAATATAACAAAAACCACTTTGGATGTTCTCAATTATATTTCTGTTGCTGCCCTTCAGTGGTTTTTCCAGGCTGCGACTGTTTAGGTCTCCATTCAGCTACCTGTGGAGGAACCAACCTGCTTCTGTGTGTTCTACAGTTCTTCACAATTCTCTGTACTCCCATCTCAGTTCTGAGCCCGGGCTCTTGTCATTCAGAGAGATCGGGGCTGCCTGGAAGTGATCAAGGGACAGGACAGGACTTGGACCAAGCTGGTCTAGAGAAATGTGTCCCTGCCCGTGACAGGGGCTTGGGATGAGATCTTTAAGGTCTCTTCCAACCCCCATCACTTTACTATTCTACAATCTTATTACTTCATATCATTAAACCATCAGGGGGGAAGAAAGGTGTGGCCTCATGCTTAAGGGAGAAAGGATTTGAGGGTGATGAGTGGTTGCAGTCCAGCTTAATCCCATTTTCTTCTTCTGTTCTGTCCACTCATGAATCTGGGGCCACCAGTCACCGAGCCTCTGGGGCTTTTGAAAGCCGGTTTCAGTTTGCAGAAGGGAAGTGTGGTGGGCACAAAGTGCAGGTTTAGCTACTGCTATCAAAATTACGCGTAGGAACAGCTCCACTTCGTGAAGGGTGGGAGAAATCTCTCCTTCAATCTATCAGACAAGCCCCATGAAAAGATCAGCAGAGCTGGTGCCACGCAGCGTTTCGCACGTACATCCCTCGTGCGCCTATGGAGGGAAGATGCCCTCGGAGGAGTCGTCGCGCCGTGCTCAAGCGTGGAGCTTGTAAGGAGCAGCAGCACCGCTCCTCCCCGGCAGCCGGGCCGGGCTGAGGCTGTCGCTCCGCCCAGGGAGGCGGCTCGGGAGACAGAGGCAGCTCCTCCGCTTCCCCCCCTACCCTGCAGCAGACGGTGCGGGGCTGTCGGCAGCGGCCGTGCGGGGCAGGTGAGGGACCGGCGGGCAGAACTGCGGACGAGATCCCTGCACGGGAGGGAGCGGAGGGAAGCCCGATGAGCCCTGCGACCTCGGCTCTGCCTGCCGAGGCGAAACGCTGTCCGAGGCTCCGCGGCGGGGGGGGGGGTGGGAGAAGGGATGGGCAGAAGGGCAAATCTGGGGTGGTACGGGCTGGGATGCGCGGGGAGGGAGAGAAGGGCTTTCCCTCCGATTTGGGAAGGCTTTTGTTGGGTGGAAATCTGTGTTCGTACAGTGTTCAGCGGGGGCGAGAGGGGTGTGCGTGGATCGCTGTTTATCCCCGGGCTGCCCGTGGCTCTGAGTCACGTCGGCGGAGCGGCCGCACCGCAGTGCGCTCTCCCTCTCTCCTCCCCTTGACTGCCTGATGCTAAGTCCGAACATGCCTCTTCTCTGCAACAGCAGAGACGTTTTAGGAGTAGATACGGTTGTTTATAGTTGAGACTGTGCTGAAGTCTAATGACTGCTGTTTTGGAGGTAACTGTTAAAACAATCCTGACCTTCCCATCTCTCTTGCTACCCATGGATAACGGTAATGGGGGAGGTACTGGAGCCACCATCTCTGCAGTCTCTTGGTGGATTATTGCAGGTGTTGGTCCCTCGACGAGAGGGAGTAATTTTGGGAGAGGAGAAGCAAAAACCACCTTCGTGCAGACAGATCTCTGGCGACCCTATGAGAGAGAGAAAAGGAAGCACAATCTGGCTTCAGGTTTCTTGTGGATATGCTGTAAAAGGAAAACCACTCAAGACCTAAGTGGGTTCCCTTTTTGTTGGGTGCATTTGTAGCTATGAAGAATAGGTAGCCCAGGGAGCTGCAGCTGGGTGCCAGCAGCCAGGAGCTGCAGGTGCTGCCTGTGCCTTGCTGCAGCAAACTTAAAATAACAGAGGGGAGGGAGCCAAGCTGCATCTTCCAGACTACAGGATCCCTCTGCAGATGAGGTGGTGCAGCTGCTGAAATGCACAGGTAGCCACAGGACTGAGGATCGTAGCCCTTGTTCCCTTTTTCTTGCTTCTTTCTGCTGAGAAGATAATGAAAGTAGCAGCCTGGTCTTACGTGTCTGCTGTCTCCCAGGTGAGACTGCAGAGATATACTTCTGTTTCACAACCAAGAGAAAAAGCAGTTAGCCTTTCCTGCTATTGCAGCTGCTGTTTCTTCTTATCAACCTTGGTTGGACGCCCGAGTTGAAACAGCAATGTAGAAAATGCAGTTTAGGAGATATTTTCTGCTTTGTTTCTTTTCAGCCACAATGTGAATTGTTGTCTGTATTTGTTGGCGTTTCTGCTTTTGTTTTTAAGCTAAATTTTTCTTGCTGCCTCATCCCTTTGTCATTCAGGAAGACAGAAAAGAAACCTCTCCCTAACTTAGACAAAAATCAATTGAACTGCTGCTCTCAAAGCTGTTGGCTGGGATGACTTTTGTTCATCTGTCTTGTATTTGTTCTGGTCATGACTTGATTTTGCTAAATGGAAAAACTGTTTTACTCTGCTGATACTGCTGAGTGCCTGAAGGCTTCTGGAAGATGGAGAGCTTCCAGGAAGGTTCTTGGTGTTTTCCAGAATGTCTCTTGCTTTAACCACCGTACTGTTGGCACTCCCAAAGGTTCACATCACTGTGGCATGAGCCTCTGGTCTTGGAAAGCTTTTCCCAAAGTTGTTTATCCCAGAAAATCATCTTGTCCTGCACTTTCTGGTTTTGTTTTTCTACAGTTTTCCTGCTCAACAGTCAAGTCATACAGACGGGAAAAAAAACCCACAGTGGTTGATTTCATTGTTGTTTTCTTTTGGGTTTTTTTCTTCAGTAGAAAAAACAAGGCTGAGAAGGATTTCACTATTGTTTTATATTAAACTGTCTTTTGAAATCCACAGTCAATCTTCCAGAAGGGAAAAACTCCACCCCAACATGATTATGGTCTGCCACACCAAGACTCTTGGCTGCACATAGAAATAGCTTCAAGCAGTGTTAACAGGGCCAAGAGTAAGGAGGTGAATGTTTCACTGCAGACATTATAAGTGAAACTTGTTACCTGGATGCCTTTTATTTCCAGTGGCACTTGGGCTTTGAAGGCAAACATGAAATCATGCTCTCCTGGCACAAGTGTGGGTCCCTCTCCCTATCTGCTTGATGCTAAGTCTGAACAGCCTCCTCTCTGTAACAGCAGGGATTTTTTTTTAGGAGCAGATATGATTGTTTGCAGTTCAGACTGTGTGCAGAAGTCTGTCTAAGGACTCCTGCTTTGGAGGTAATGATGTTAAAACAATCCTGACCTTCTCATCTCTCTGCTACTTATGGATTACAGTGATGGTGGAGGACTGGAGCCACCGTCACTGCAGTCACTTGGTGGGTTATTGCAGGTGTTGGTCCCATAATGAGAGTGAGAAATTTTGGAGGAGGAGAGGCAAAGGGCCCTTTAGTGCAGACAAATCTCTGGCAGCCCCGTGAGAGAGAAGAAAGCAAGCACAGTCTGCCTCCAGGTTTCTTGTGGATTTGCTGTAAAAGAAAAACCCATTTGAGATCTAAATGGTCTCCCTTTTGTTAGGTGCATTTGTAGCTGTGAGGAATAGGGAGACATGTTGAATAGTGTAATCAGAGGGGAGAAAGGAGATTCTTCTGCTGCTTTTCAGGGCTCAAATCTTAGGGCTCAGAATAAAAACCCTGCTCTCAGAATCTTTGACAGTGCAAAATCATGTCTCTTCTCTTTCACTGCTTTTTCTGGCCAATGCCTTCAGTTCCAGACTGAATCAAGCCTTGAAACCTCAATTTCTCACCATCTATTTTGCTTTTTTTTTCATGTAGTTTTTAAATAGAAGAAATGTGTAATAGCTTTTTACGCCTTCAATTTAGGGAAGAAGCATGATCAAGATGAACTGCATCCTGTTAACCGCCTGCATCGTGCTGGTTGCTTTTTGTGGTTCTGGTGAGTATAAGGGAGGGATTTCCCTGTTGTAATGTCATGGAAAAAAAAAGTCAGAGAAGGAAACACAACAAGAAAAGCCTGGATTATTTAATCTAACTTTGGGGAAATCACAGTAACCGTCAAACTAGGGCTTAGATTCTGTTGCTGATTGTTGTTGGCCAGAAGAAAGAATCATGTGCAGAGTATGTTGCTGCTTAATATGGCCACAGATGACTGTGTTTTGCTGCTAAAAGACTGGGTTCCTGTTGTGTAAATTGGAAGCTAGGTGCGTAGCATGAGAGGGAAGTGAGATGAAATAAAAAAGGGGTGGAATAACATTCTGCTGAAAGCGCCTCTTGTTGCCTGTCCTCTTGGAAAAAAAAGCAATCTTTGAAAGTGGATTAAGTAAACAAACATTTAATATCTTGTTCTGCAGATGCATGAAGGTAAGTGGTTTTGAAAAGGATGTGAGCACATGCTTCAAAATCTTCCCTTCCATGTTGCCAACCTCAAGTTGTACAACTGACAAAAGCTTTTGAGTTTAATAAGCCTTTATTATTATTTAATAAGACTTTAAGTCTTGAGTTTAATAACCAGACCTACGTTTTGTGATAAATATAGAGAGTAGTTCTTTTCTTTTTCTTCCTTTTTAATGCTGCTACTGTTTCAGTGCTTTATTCCTCAGCAAAGGGAAACTCTTGCCTTCTTAGGTTATACCCTGAGGTGTTACCACTGCGAGAACAGCCCTTCCTTGTGCAAGACCAACAGTACTTGCTTAGCGACTGAAGATACTTGCTTGCAGATGAAATTTGGTATGTATGCTGCCCTACAGACCTAAAATAAACATGGCTATATCAGCTTTCATTGCCTGTACACTTCTAATCTTGCCTTAGCAGGCATGTCTTAGCCTCACTCAGAGGAGGGTTGTGAATACTTTTGAAGGGCATGCTTAAATCCAAGCAATTGATAATGATGATTTTAGGTTGCTGATTTCTACTTGTACAAACAAATACACAGATATCTGTGTATCTCAGTTTAAGAAAAAAAAAACCCAAAAACAAAAACCCCACCACTCAAGGGAGCTGGAAAAAATAGGAGACAGCCTTGGTTTTAAAATACCAAACCTTTGTCCTGAATCTGTTACACTGTAGAACCAGATAAAGCATGTGTAACCCACAAAATAAACCTGCAGCTGAAGGCTCAAGTCGTTTATTAATTGACACTATTAAATTGTCTTTTCCTGAGGGTGAACTGACCTGCATCTCAGGAAGATGATTAGGGATATTCAGGGTGTAGAGTTACTGTTCTTGTTGTTAAACAACATTTAAGTAACACTTATTTTATTGCTAGTGACACAAGTTTAACTGGAAAAACAGAAGTACTGAGTGAACTGAAATACATGTCCCAACTGGTTCTCTCAGCTCTGGAAAGACTGTGGGAATCAGGCTGAGGTGAGACTGCTCTGCTCTCTGGGATGGTCCCTGCCAAAGCTCATGACTTGGCATGGAGGAAGGAAGCTTTTAACTACTGGAGCAGGATGCTGCTCTGTGCTGCTTGCATCCTAAGGAATTTTCTCTTTTATTATTTCCCTTGAGCCTAAAACCTTTATGAGAACATGCTGTAGGCTTTCTAGCACACAGCCTATGGCCATTGTCTGTTGTCAGAGTTGGAAGTGTCAAGCTAGGGAAGATGGAAGACAAAGTGTTTGACCTCTGATGTCCAGGGGAATGAGAGAAACGGAGAGGACTCTTTTGCTCCTCAAGCTCTGTCTTTTGCAAGTTGCTTCAAGAAATGAAGTCAGTCAGATCTGATGGGATGAGCTGGGCGGTGATGCACAATCTTTCTCTGCCAGCTGCTTTAGAGCAACTATCACTCAACCTGTATCTCCCAGTGGTCCATTCAGACTGATTTGGAAGCAGTGGTTAGCTTGAGCTAAAAGTCTGTCTTAACCTCTGGCTAAGAGCTACAAGGGAGTGTTGTGCAGGCAGGATGATGGCATTTGATTGCTATTCAGACTAATAAATTCCCAGTGAAGACAAACTTGGAAACTCCTAAACACTTGAAGCTAAAAACCCAAATATGTGGCAGTCTCAACAGTGATCCTCTGTACCAAAAATGGTGTTGCTTTCAATATTGTCTTAATCTTTTTAATGTGTTTGGTGTCTTTTTTTTTTTTGGTAGGTAAATTGAGAACTTCTTCCTGCTGGAAGGCATCCCAGTGCAGAGTGAATGACATTGCTGAGTTCTTCCAGTTGGATAATTTTGACTTCTTTTGCTGCCAACATGACTTGTGCAATGAGAGCCCAGTTACTGGGGTTAACAAAGCAGCTTTCAGTGTTGCCTCTGTAATGACCATGTTGTGGATGCTTCTGTAATAACAACCCTGATTTGTGTGCTGTACTTTCAAGCTGAAATTGTTCGTAATCATCAGCTCTTCTCTTCTCTGAATGGTCCATCTCACATTTTCAGTTCCAAACAATGGGCAGAAACATTACCTTTTCATTTTAAATGTTGTTTCCTGAGGTCCCATCTATTAAATCACTGTCTCCATTCCTGGCAAGGAGACATGGATTGTTATCAGCTATTGGGAATTTGGATATTCTGGCCTGTCAAATTCATGGGGAAAAAGGACTTGGTATCAAATGTTGTTGTGGAGAACATAGGCAAGCTTCAAGGGGTGATGTGAAAAGGAAGGAATACTGTAGGTTTTATGCTGGAAAACTATCATTTCATCCCATAAATGGTAATTACCACCCAATTTCTGTGGGTGAGGGATCCTTGTTGTTGTTGGGATGGGGTTTTTTTTTGGGTGCCCTTTTGTCATACACCAAGCAGCAGATTTGCCCTCAGCACAAGAAGCATTTCATCACAAGTCTTCATGACAAGTATGGAAATATTTAGCTTGAAGTGATACAGGCTCTTGTTGCCATCACTGCAACATTTATTTTTACAAGGCAATGCTATAACCTCCTGAACACCATTATTTTGGGAGAAAGCACCTCCATTTCTTACACCAAAGCCAAAATAATAATGTAAGTGATAAACAGGTTTTTCCCTCTCCTTTTTATAGTCCTGTGAGCATGCAGACAGCACATGCTAGCTTCTTTTTTTGCCTTATACTTCCTCCATCTCTAGGATATTAACTAAGCATGTGCTTTGCACTGAGTATTTATTGGTATACTGAGAATTGTTTGTAAAATGCTAAGGAATTGAAATGGCACATCTAGTTGATTTGCAGGTGTTTGTTCAAAACAATGACATGTAAACTTAACCCTTTGAGCTTCCACCTATAAGAGTGGGCAAAAAAAAACACCTTGCAGAACTTTCTTTTTCGGACTTTTATGCAACTCTCTAAATGCCAATACAAAAGATACGTGTATTTATATAGCATGACTAGAAAAAACACTCAGCTTGGACGTGTCAGGGGTCTAGGGGTGAAATATTCTGCACGCTGCTCTGCCTCTGTCATGGTTTAGCAAAGAGTTGCTTTTGCTTGGTAACAGGGGGAGCGGGTTGCAGTGAAGACCCAGTAAAAGTTTTTTTAGACTCTCCCCCGACTCCTGGGTTCAGACCCACCCCCGGCCTGGCTGGGCCAATCTGGCGCCTCTGCGATCACTATTTAGGGACGGGAATTTGAGGTGCCAGGCAGGAGGTGTAAG